>JADNRZ010000023.1:600000-787500 GCA_015501605.1 Panaeolus papilionaceus | reverse complement strand
TTCGAAACATTGATGGAACCCAGAATAAGAAAGGGACGATTACCCACAAGACAACGCTCAATATGAAGATCTATGGTAAGGTCAGAAGAACAGAATTCCTAGTGACTGGACTGGGACGGCAGAAGATGATATTAGGACTGCCGTGGCTGCAAGAAACGAACCCCAACATTGACTGGAAGTCAGCCTTGTTTAATTGGAGGACTTCCATGGAAGAAGAACCAGACAAAGAGATCCACTGAATAGAAACCTGGAACAAGATACCCGACTGGTACCTGACCGACTCTGCCATCCTGGACGAAACCACGATCACCGCGCTAGAATCCCATGTGAGACTTATGCTGGGGAAGAACACAACAACGAACCGAACAAACACCCTTGAAACTATGACCGACGATAGAGTAACATCATTTATGAAAGAAGGGTTTGCCAAAGAAACCCAAGAAACCTGGATCCACGCCACCTTAACCCATTCCCAAGCATTTGCCGAGAAGTTCGACAAGAAACGCAAGTCCTCTGATCCCCTCGATATCGTTCCCCCGCAGTATCACCCTTGGATCTCTATATTTTCTGAAGAAGCCTCCGACACCCTGCCTGCCCACAAACCATGGGACCACGAAATCAAGCTCAAACCTGACTTCGTCGAAAAATCATCCAAAGTTTACCCACTTAACCCAGAACAGGAAAAAGCAACTAAAGAATTTATCGATGAACACCTCAAGAAAGGAACTATCCAACCAAGCGACTCCCCTCAAGCGTCAGGATTCTGCTACATACCAAAGAAGGATGCTAATTCCAAACTTCGCCCCTGCCAAGACTACCGACACCTAAACGAAGGAACTGTCAAAAACGCTTATCCACTGCCCCTTATCACCGACCTCATGGATAAACTCAAAGGTGCCAAGTACTTCACAAAGCTTGACGTCCGATGGGGTTACAACAATATCCGCATCAAAGAAGGGGATGAATGGAAAGCCGCCTTCAAGACAAAGTTTGGACTTTTCGAACCCTTAGTCATGTTCTTCGGTCTTTGCAATTCCCCTCCGACATTCCAATCGATGATGGACAATATCTTCATCAAGCAGATCGACAATGGCTATGTGATCATCTACATGGACAACATCCTTATTTACGCCACCAATGAACACTGTAGGCCCATAAATTACGGTTAAACCTACCAGTAGGAATTTTTGTAGGTTATATACGCCCATTAATTCAGGTAATTTCCGCCACCTAAGGAAAAAAGACTTGCATTTGGGCATGAATTACCTTTGTGTGAGTTGAGTCAGGACTAAACCGCCTGCACCAAATTGAGCTATGTAGCTGAGATAAAATCATATTCAAAGGGGACATTACATATATGGAAAGGAAGGATATTTACAAACCGAAGGTGGAGGTTTTGGATGGCTTGTTGTTGAGTTCGAATTCAAAATTGGACTTAAGAGTTTTTGAGATCCATTATGGCATCACGTGCAGATGGTTTATATTCGAACAAGGCAATTGTTTCCAGCATCTTGTCGCTTTGACTTGTACCACAACCATTCTCGCTATAACCCACTCTTGCACTCTATCCCCTTGACTGGTGAGTCTGTCCATCCTGACTACCTCTACATACCATGGGCAGCAACAATCTGGAGCTCAATCTGAAAGCTTGAAGTATGTAATTATATCTCTATCCATCTGATTCACACTAATTATGTCCTCTTCGGATTCACACTAGACTTCTCCACCTGTATCCCAACGAAACACAGCACCCAACTACATCTCACCCTCTGCCAATTCACCAGCTAGTGCTGGTGTATTCTCATCTTCCTTAATTCATATTAGCTCTTACAGGTGCAGTTTTATGTAGCCTATATATCATGTGTTATAGACTTGTAGTATTTGACTGGAATAAATAATATTTTACAAATATCTTTTACAATTGGTGTGAAATTCCGTAGCCAAAATAATGAACAAGAAATGAAATTATTTAATTGACATTTATTCTGTGGGGAAGGAAATACCTAACCGAAGGAAAAACCGCTGAAAAAAAGGTCGTTTTTTGATAATACCCGGAGGAAAAACCTCCACTTGTTAAGTGAGACATACGGTAATTCCCAACACATTTCCTAACCCAAAGTCATGCGGAAATACCTTAACTAAAAGGCGGTTAATCTGCCCCTTGTCTTCCTTTTATATTTCTACATATATTGTGGAAATATCCTCCCTCGAGGACGGAATAACCTCATGCATTCAGTGGAGGTTTTTCTGTCCTTCCTGGGCCCGCAGTGGAAGAAGATCTCGAATGATACACCAAAGAAGTACTCCAGATTATGAAAGACAATGACCTCTATCTGAAACCCGAAAAATGCGAATTCACCAAGACCAGCGTCGCTTCCTTAGGATTTATTATTGAACACAACAAGATCTCCATGGACCCCTCGAAACTCGCCGGAATTAAAGAATGGCCTGCTCCCAAGACCCTCAAGCAAGTCCAATCATTCCTAGGGTTTGGCAACTTCTACTGAAAATTTATCCGACACTACTCTGATATTGCCCGACCTTTGAATGGCCTTCTTAGAAAAGAACGCCCCTTTGAATGGGGAGAAGCCCAACAAACCGCATTTGACAACCTGAAGGAACGATTTTCTCAAGAACCAGTACTCGCTATGCCTGACCTTGACCGACCCTTTCAGATTGAATCTGACACCTCCCAATATGCTTATGGAGCAGTCCTTACCCAAACTGACGCCAATGGAAAACGACACCCCATTTGTTTCTTATCTCGATCATTTTCCCCTGCCAAACAGAACTACCAAATCTTCGATTGTGAACTTCTCGGAATTATCCGCGCCATAGAAGAATGGAAACATTACATCTTAGGATCTCCCCACATGACAACCATCCTCTCTGATCATAAGAACCTCACCTATTGGCACTCCCCTCAGAAGCTCAATGGCCAACAGGTGTGATGGTTCCTCATTTTATCCAAATACGACCTTAACCTTGTTCATACCCCCGGAGATAAAATGATCCAATCCGACCACCTGTGGTTACCGTATCAGCCTTGTGATTCTAGGCGTCGGATCACCCGATCACCCGTCTGGAATTGTAGGCCAATATCCCCTCTGAAGAGGCTCTTCAGAAACCCTCCAAAATACGAGGGACTTAGAGAAAAAAAACGTAGGTACCTAGGGTAGGGTAGGGTAGGGTAGGGGTAGGGGTATACCGGCAACCTCCGGGACACCATCAGGAGGTGTTACCGGTCCGTCGCTCACTATCAATCCCGACCCCACGCTGTCACCGACATCACGCGCGTCGTCGACGCCATCAAACATGTAGTGCTTGTCATCACACACGATGAGCTTGACTATTTCACTCAATATTCACTCAAAAAATACAGAAAAAATTGTAGATTAATTAATTTAATTAAATAAACATATTTAAATATAATAAACGATTAAAGAGCATTTCAATGACTATCAAGGGACATTTCCATCAAAAGAAAAGCCTCCTCCTCTGCTTGTTGTTCCTGTTCCTCCTCCTCTTGTTCAGCTGCCTCTTCTGATGATTCCGCAACGGATCTGCGTGTGGTGAGAGATATGGGGGAAGAAGGCACCGTGGTGGGGATTTGGGAAGCCTCAATGCTGACACCTTCATCCAGGGTTCCCGAGAATCCCGGGAGCTTGAGCAGGCCCTTCATGCGCATGATGTGAATGTCATTCTTGAGTTTGAGAGAGATAAGGCGTAGGTGGATTTGGTGGGCAAGAAGGGGTTGTGTTTCAGAGAGGGTGTCGACATGGTGAGCAAGGAAAGCCTCCTCGTCGCGAATGTAGGTGGTAAGTCGGCGGATTTCAATGTTGAGCCTCTTGATTTCGTCGCGCGCACCCTTGATCTTGAAGAACTGGTCCACAAGGGTTCGCGATCCTGCCTTTGCCCAGTCTCGCTGACGAACGTCCTCGCGCGTGTCGGAAAGCAAGTCAAAGTCTGCGAGCTGGGTGTACTGCACGACTTGATCCCACGTGAGCACACCCCGCCCAACAGACTTTGCTGCGGCGTTGTAGTCCTCCACGGTGCTACGAATGGCTTGAGAACGGGCCTTGAGCGCTTTCCCAATTTGCTGTCGCATTTTGTAGCCTGTAGCGTTGTGAAACAATAGGAAAGATCAGATAAAAAGAAAAAATACTCACCAGTTTGCGACATGTTCATTTTCGTCAACTCAAATAACCGCGCCACAACTAGACCCTCCAAACGGTCGACGGCAGCGCGATACCGGCGTAGATACACCAGCTGCTGTGTCTCCTCCCACTCCTTGTCACCGGGTATCCAGCGATCTTCAGGCTTGATGTCCAGCTTGGCCTCTAATCCGTGAATCATTTCCATCTCGCGCTGATGACGTTCTTGAAGCTGTCAGCGTTTGGTTTCATTGCGGCGGGTTTCATCAGGTGTGGTGTTGATGGTGGATGGGGTCAGTGAAATCCATTGGGATTCAGCGGCCGTCAGCATGACTCTAGGAGGATATAGTCAATGTAATATATAATCAATAGGCGGATACAACATAGACTTACTGGGTCTTATAGAAGCTCTGCAGCTTCTGGTAATACTCCATCTTAAGAGTCTCCTCTTCAGGCTCGCGCGAGAGATTTGTGAGGTAATTACCTTCCTCCGTTAGCCACCGTTGAAATAGAGCTGTGTCCTTGCCGAGGCCTTGTTGGTGCATTTGGTGGAAGAGAGTACCTTCACGAGCGATGATATCGAGGGCTCGTTTGTAACTATTTACAATGAATGAACCTAAATAATAGGTATATGGTCAGTGGCAAATGATAAAGGTAATAGCAGTATGGTACTTAATGACAGGTATGTGTCTTCTGAGTCTGTGTGCTTAACAAATCCGTTGATAGTCTGGCGCCGATGGAAAATACTTGAGGAGCGCGTTGATGGTGCGAGGCCGTTTGAAAGCGAGAAATAAGACTCGCATCCCTCAAAGGGATCAAGACCTGTGCCGTCGATGTATGCTGCTAGGTTCCTCAGTTGACATTTGCGGTTGTGGGCATGGCCGTGAAAGTTGCCAACAAGGAAACGTGTGTGTAGTTCTTCTGCCTGTAGTCCTAAAGGGCTGTTCTTCACCGTCGTCCCGAATTTACAGCCAATGTCGTAGCCTATGGCTAGGTCGCTGCCAAAGGCATCCAGAAGGCGATCAAGGGCGGCAAGGGGGTATTTGGACCTAGCAGTGATGGTGTGATGATGATGAAGTGAGAAAGAGGTGAGGCAGTGGGATTTCACGTACTGTTCTCCACTTCTCACCATGTCCATCACTAACAGGACGTGTGAATGGCGGCATAGCACAAGGAGGATGCCCGTCTCGTCGAATATCCCCCACATCCTTGCTGTCTTCTCATTCGCCATATTCTTCCAACGGTCATCACATACATTAGGATCTGTCTTTTAATACTGGTAAGTGTGAGGATAATTATGATAATCAAACCGGACTTACCACTTCTGTTTTCTGGGGAATGAGATCCACAGAACCCTTACCCCACCTGTCAACCTCTTCCCGTGAGAGATAGTAATCCCCTCGGACAATGCGTGGGTCATTGCGTTCATGGTTTTCACCCAGCTCTCTTCCTCCCTCCATCTCTTCTGTTCGGTCACGGCGTGCCAGTCTCTTCAGCAAGTCGTTCCCATCCATGGTCAGCAACATAGAGAACTTCAAATTTGGTTCTCCTTGAAGCTTGTAGGTGCATGGAGCACATGCATGTCTCAGCCTCCACCCCTTCTCGTCTCTGCCTAGCGCAACGTTGACCCTTTCGTCAACAATGCCCAAAATGTCAAGGTAAGCATCGTATGCGACTGAGAATTGTTTGCTGAGGTATGATTGGTAGGGCTTTCGATGCAAGTCACAGAGCGTCTTGGTAAATGCCTGGATAGAGAGACGGGGACAACGAAGGGATGCAGTGCGAAAGAGTTCCAGAGTCCGGATGGTGAACGCAACAGTGGGCGCTTCTGGTGCACAAGGTATCATTCCTTGGCGGACAAATGAAGCTGCCAGGGATGGCAAGTCAGTGTACAAGGACACAGCGACGTTGGAAACACCTGGTATTCAAGTAAGTTATTTGCTGTTCTTCCATTCCGAGTCCTGACGTACCAAATGTATCCATTCTTCGGACAGTAAACTCCCCTTCCTTTGTGCTGTCATGTTCCGGGTACTCTGGTGGGTTCTCGTTTACATAGGTGTTATCTCTTTGTCGCTGACTCCACAGTAAGTATGCTTCCAGCATCTGCAGCATCTGGGATGCAAAGGCCAACACCCGCTTTTCAATCGCATCGCGACGTGTCCGTGTATCACGTTTCCTTTGTTTCCTGTGGTCCAATCATCCTCTGTGAGTACCTTGATTTCACTGAGGGCTGAACAACTTACTTATGTGTGCGGTCGTGCAGAAGGGACTGAACAAGTTCCTCAAACTCGCCTCCGTGATTGCTTATATCCAAGACTTCCCGCCGCTCCATTACCGCCAAAAGTCTGGCTTGCACCTGTCCATCTGTTTGTGCTTCCCCCATGTCCACATCCATCCAGCCACTCACATCGTCGTCGTCGTTGATCAGCTCGCTGCTGTGATCGATATTCATTCCCATACGATTGAGGAATGCTTTCCTCCGTCGCTCGCGCATTTCCCTGTGCTGCTTTCGCGCACTCAACTGATAATCCCCCAGCTGTTTCCGAGACAACGCCCTCCCTGAGTGCGCCTTTCCGTTGATGTCAGTGCCCATGATTCGGGCAACCTTTATGGTGGGCATAATGTATGTTTTTTATATGAGATGGTAGTTAACCCTCCCCGAAGCAGGCTGCAAGATAGTAGTTATATGGTATGTTTTCGGTTTTACTTGTTGTTTTTCACTTTTGAATTCATCACGTGAAACAGATTTAAGTATGCCCCTATCTCCCCATCCTCCTCAAAAACAAGCTTCGGTGAGTACTTACGGCATACTAGTATGTCTTTTGGGTCTAATTTTACACCAGGTACATCATTTATCAGATTTCGCTGCTTACGACGTGTCAGATACGTTCGAGAACCTCAATTGCATTCACCTGAGTCTCAACCTCACATCAAGGTCAGTGAACTCCTTCGTTAGCTTCATTTACGATGCGAGGCCACGTTTAGCTCAGGACGGTTGCTTTGTTAGGTTGTACTGACAATCATAAACTACATTCCTGGTCACTACGGCATGCAGTCTATTCATGCGCGCTTGAATTGATATGTATGTGATATTAGAACACCACACATGTTACCTCTGTATATTTAGCATTTTATATATTGTATTTTGAAGTTTTCTGTGTCGTGAAATCATATTTCTATCAGTTAATGATGTTTTTGAAAAAATCTGAAGAGATATTGGTGTACCCCATGAGGTGCACCAGAAAGTGGTCAGAATACTCGTTAGGCGCCCTAATGATGTATTGATGATTTCGAGAGCATCGAATGATCGCCACATCAAAAACCACCACATATTCGTTTATATCTTCCTCAATTCTTGCTCAATTCTCGAGATGTTGCCCTCGTTTTCATCGCATGTTTGAGGCCTTCGATATGCGGTCCTTTATACGGGAAACGAACGAGAACTGGTGTTGTAAAATACACATTAGTGTGAAAACAGCTGAATTTTGGTAAATTTTGGAGTCAGATATGTCGCTCTTTTTGGGTGGGGATTTAAACTAGATATATTCGAGACTATTATCACTACTTTGAAATATTAATCCGAGGCATCTACCATTCTTT
This sequence comes from Panaeolus papilionaceus, assembly GCA_015501605.1. Classification (NCBI taxonomy): domain Eukaryota; kingdom Fungi; phylum Basidiomycota; class Agaricomycetes; order Agaricales; genus Panaeolus; species Panaeolus papilionaceus. The sequence goes on along the minus strand of JADNRZ010000023.1, from coordinate 779,746 downwards.
ATGAACATGCCGAGAAAAACCATGAATAAATCTCTGATTTAATACAAGCAGTAAAAGTACGTATTTTCGTACAGAACAACTTCGATTATTATACAATAAGGAATATATTTTAATTAAAAATACTTGAACAATGCCCAAGTTGAAAGAACTAATAGATTCAACATGATGGTACATCACAATGTTGAGACTCATATCTCCTCATTGTTATGCAGTAAGTTTGATTTTTCAATGTAATTTAAGACTAATAGCTTATGGAAAGCCTTTAAATACTATCCGATAGTGAGGAACACCCTAATATATGTGCAGCGATACTGTTTTGTCGTACTGCATTCGAGTATTGAGTCTCGGATTTAATTCCAAATAAGGTAATTTTCATCTTGAACACGAAATTGTGTTGTGGTCGTTTTCACACTTTCGAGAGTAGCAACTCAACCAAGCCATTTAAAAAGAAAATAAAAATATGAGGATAGTTCTATACATATAGCGCAGCTTTATACATAAAAAAAAAGTGAAAAAAAAAATTACAACAACTCGATTTTGCCCGACATATACAATTGTGCAAAGAGCTTATTTGCCTCTGCTTCACCACCTGATTTTATCCTCCGGGCTCGAGAATGTGGTCCAGCAGCATTCCATGCTGCAATACTGACATAGGAGTACACTTATTAGCCACGTAAACAATAGAAACACAAGTGTGAAGGGACTTACTTGCCATGATAAACACCAGGTCTGGCACCTCTAACAACAACATAGAAGGCATTGTCCTCTTCAACAAACGGCTGGTATTGACTAGCAGACAATGGAATGGATGATGGGAGACGAGAACCAGGACATTGAGGTGTCGAAGGCGGCGAGAGCGCTGAAAAGCTCTGCGCGAGTGATGCGACATTGTCACTATTCGCTTGTTGTACCTGTCTGCAAGCCTGTTCAGCAAGGTCAGGCTTGCAGGTAATTTTGCTGTTCCAGGCTTGGATTGCATCGTCAATGGTTGCAAAACCTAACCATGAGGCACCTGGTATATTATTGGTTGATCGCACAACCTCGGGCCTATGCAAGATATTGATAAGTTATTATTAGATAAACAAAATAATATGGGTAACGTACCAGCTATGAAAAATACCAATCTTTCGTCCATTCCAGACACAGTAGGCGTCGAAATTCTGACCTGGAGAGCGACGACCCTCATTGTGAATGAACTTGGTATAGTGGGGAATAGGTGGGGGTGGGGTAACAACCTCAGCTTGTTCCACATCTGATTCGTTGTCTGTGGGCGGCTCATCTGAGTCATCTAAGACCACGGTAATATGGGCTGTGCATTTGCGCTTCCTGAGTTCTGTATGCTATGAGACGAGAACCTGTCAAGGGTGTGTCACTTACCTGGCATGCTCATCCTGATCAGAGTACGTCAATGAGAGCTGATTGATTGTGAAATTGCCATATCGGTGAAATGAACATCATCACATGTTCGACACGACCCTGTGACTTTCGCGATATGTACGCGTTGCGTCCAGAATTAAACAAACATCGTGTTTACTATGTTATCCAGGTATGTGTCTACTTTCTCTATTTTCCTCTATCACCACAATCCAACACCATACACAATGGATTTGAGTCGAATCTTGAACAATCAAGCTGCCCCCGTTATCTCAAACCCCACGGCACCTGGGGAAGGATTGGTTGACAGCTCCCACACGCTGTCAAACGTCGACAGGTCTTCGGCTCCACTCCCGCGCCGGGAACCCTTAGCTCCCATCTCCATCAACACAACCTCCCATCTTCCCTCACCCTTTCCTTCCTCTCCACCACCTGTTCCCTCCTCTCTTCCACCTGTTCCCTCGTCTCCCCCTGCTCAAACTAGCTCGTGGTCTGAACGTAACCCGACGTATCCAACACAACCCAAGGTCTCTCGCCCTGCACCTAAGACCACTGCCGCAGGCAAGGCAGCAAAAAAGCAACGCAAAGAAGAAAACCGTGCAAAGAAGGCCTTGTTCGATGACGCTGTACAGGTTCTCATTGAACAGCTCGAAGATGATATCCAAGAACTCGCAGAGCAGTTCAACAAATCAGTCGCCGACGTCAAGGCGATTGTCCTCAGCACATCCAGCAAGCCAAAACGCAAACTAAGCGATGCCAATGTTTTGCTGATGCTAGAGGCTCATCTAGCTAATGTCAGTAAGTGTCAACTCATATTGTTTTTATTTGATTTCTTTACTGATTTGTGCTAATAAAGATAACGAGCCTGCTCAGCACGCGCTCAAGCAGCGCCTCCCCCGCATCCGTGCTGACCTTGCCAACAATAAGTACTCCGCCGCCGAGATCAAAGCGGCGCACAAGTTCGCGGAGGAGCACAAAAAGTTCAAGGCCCAGGGAATACGGGCAAGCGAGAAGGCGGCGCAAACAGACGCGCTGCACACCATGAACAACGTTAAGACTCAGGTGAGTAAGATCTACATCGTTCATAGCCATTACTTACATCTTTGTCCTCTTATTAGCTCACCGACCTGTTCTGGCGCAACGGCATTGTGTCGTTGCTTCTCCTGAGCAGGTCCAGTGTCATGCAGACGTTCACGCCGGTCCTATTCGAGGTTGTTGGGTCTGGAGGGTTCTTCAAAGCTTGCCTGGGTAAGGAGGGCACAGAGTCCGTCCTCCTTTACGACCAGTTCAATTGTATTCGTGACATTGGTAAGTTTCATTATTCCCTTTGACTACATGAATAGCTAATCATAACTACTATGAACCTCTCAGCACTCCCCCCGCTCATTGCTACTAGTGCCAAAAAGACTAAGAAGTCTACAGTGAAGCAGAAACAGAAGGAGGTGGTAGAACTTATCAGCAAACTTCTGGGTGAGCGTCCCTCTCTATACTTATCATTAGAACAACCATGCTAACTACTACATGAAGCCGAAGCGACCAATCAGGTGTGTACTCAAATGAGCTACACATCCTACGACAAGTCCATCCGCTACCAGCATCATGTCGAAATCATTGGCTGGCCCCCTACTGTCCCTTTCAAACGCCCTAGCACCATAACGAATGGCACCCACCTCAAACTCCTTTTGGATGCGATCGCCAACGAGACACTCCATTTCGCATCCGTCTCGGCTCAGGACCTTGTGGCCCTGACGTCGAAATTCTCATCGACTATCGGCGCTGGCAAGGGAAAACGGAAACGGACCGAGAACGACGACGACGAGGAAGAGGAAGATGAGAACAATGATGAGGACGAGGAGGACAAGGACAAGGACGACGACGAGGAGGAAGATGAGGACAAAGACAAGGAGGATGAGGAAGATGAGGAGGAGGAGGAGGAGGGCAGGCTCAACGATGACGTGGATGTGCACCAGGGTGATAACGAGAGGGGTCGTCCGAACAAGAGGCGCCGTGTTTCGTCACAGCCTCAGGCCCGTAGTCGCTCCGTCCTCACCAACACTGATACTGAGGATTAATTCATATATTTAGTTTCAATGTTTTTATTATTATTTTAAACGTTAACATGTATTATTCCCTCTAAATGTTTTTATTTAATTAAATTAATTAATCTACAATTTTTTCTGTATTTTTTGAGTGAATATTGAGTGAAATAGTCAAGCTCATCGTGTGCGATGACGAGCACTACATGTTTGATGGCGTCGACGACGCGCGTGATGTCGGTGACAGCGTGAGGTCGGGATTGATGGTGAGCGACGGACCGGTAACACCTCCTGATGGTGTCCCGGAGGTTGCCGGTATACCCCTACCCCTACCCTACCCTACCCTACCCTAGGTACCTACGTTTTTTTTCTCTAAGTCCCTCGTATTTTGGAGGGTTTCTGAAGAGCCTCTTCAGAGGGGATATTGGCCTACAATTCCAGACGGGTGATCGGGTGATCCGACACCTAGAATCACAAGGCTGATACGGTAACCACAGGTGAATCCAACGCACTCTCACAACAACCCGACCTAATCCCAGAAGGCGATAACGAAGAAAACACCAACATCACTGTACTACCTGATTCCCTATTTGTCAACCTTATCAACCTTGAACTCCAAGAAAGAATCACCACAGCCAAATCACTGGACAAAGATGCCACAAAAGCGTTAGAATTATTGTTATCTGACAAAAACGCATCCTCTGGAACCTCCCTCAATGACTGGTCCTACGAAGAAAGCAACTATGGAAAACTTCTTTTCTACAAAGAAAAGGTATATGTCCCTAAAGATAACGAACTCTGTCACTCTATTGTCCATCATTTCCACAACACTGTGTCAGCTGGGCACCCTGGAGAATTGGAAACATTCAACTCTATTTCCGCCACACATTGGTGGCCTGGTATGCGACAATTCATCAAGTCATATGTCAAAGGATGCACCACCTGTCAACAGTTCAAAATCAACCGAAACCCCACATGACCCACTCTAATTCCGATTGAACCACCGAAATCTCTCAAACCCTTCGCCCAAACATCTATGGATCTTATCACTGACCTCCCTCCTTCGAAAGGATTTGACTCTATTCTTTCTATGGTGGACCATGGCCTTACAAAGGGGGTAATTTTGCTACCTTGCACGAAAACAATCAATTCAGAAGGCGTCGCCAAGCTCCTACTTGACAACCTTTACATATGTTTTGGATTACCTGACTCTATCACTTCAGACCGAGACCCTAGATTCGCATCTCACACCTTCAAAGAACTCCTAAAACTCCTCAAAATCGAATCCAGACTCTCCACTGCTTATCATCCACAGACTGACAGCACCACAGAACACTACAACCAAGAAATCGAAACCTACCTCTCCATTTACTGCATTTCTAACCCAGAAGATTGGGTTGACACACTCCCCATCCTTGAATTCACACACAACAATCGAAGACACTCCGACTGCCAACATACCCCATTCAAACTCATGCTAGGAACTAACCCCACTCAAATACCAATCGCTTTCGAACATTCCATTCACCCTTCCGTAGAAGACAAACTTGGGACCCTAGTCCAAATGCGTCAAGAAGCAATTGCCGCCCACACTCATGCAAGAAACTGAATGATCACCTGCAGCAAGAACCCTCACACACCTTTCAAACTCAGACAACAAGTTTGGCTAGAAGCAAAGAACCTGAGACTCGGAACTAATAAGAAAATCTCCACCAAACATCAAGGACCATTTCCGATCTCTGAAATCTTAGGGCTTGTCACTTATAGGCTCTGACTCCCCTTCTATTGGAAAATTCACGATGTCTTCCATGCCAACCTTCTCACACCTTATCACGAAACCCCAGAATATGGCCTGAATTTCCCAGAACCACTGCCTGACCTTATCGGCAAAGAAGAAGAATATGAAGTCGAATCTATTCTCCACCACCAAGGGAAACCTCCCAACCAGGAATATATGGTATTGTGGAAAGGCTTCTCACTGTTTCATAATTCCTGGGAACCAGAAGACAACCTTATAAATGCCCCTGATATCCTTTCCACTTATAAAAGAAGACGCAAACTCATCTAAAAATCCCCAACAATGACTCTTTCAACAGCAACAACAGCCAACTACGCTATGACTCCCACCTCTGCCTCTACCTTGTCTGCTCCCAAAACTGTTCGCATCCTCTCTCCCGCTCAAGGATCGTTTTCTGATCCTCCCACCATCGCTTCCCCTGTCTTCCCGCAGTCCATGTCCAACACCAAGTTCATCGCTCACACCAAAACCCTAATTGCCGAAGCAAAATAACGAGGATGCATCCTCAAAGAAGAAGCAAAAAACTCAGAATCCAAGGTCCCTGAAATCCAAAGCCTCAACGATGTCCTCAAAACCCTCATCACCGCCCACACTATCACTACCAACACTGCCCTCAACCCTGATAATGCTTCAGCTTGGGAAATCCCAAAAGAAGCCCCAAGCACCACTCATGACCACACCTCTATCACCTTTGACAAGTTCATCAATATCTTCCGCGATTCAGAAGATTACAAAGCTCTCGCCTGGACACTCCCCTTCAACGACACCCTACTTTCCCCAATCTGACTTATGGATAGTCATATCTGTCAGGGGATCTCCTGCTACCTCCTATTCCTTTCCTTAGTATCATCTCTCTGTCTCTCCTTTCTCCATTTCCTTTGCTCTATCTCATTATCTGGACATATCATGGACTCATAGATATTATATTACACTCTCCTTTAGTTGCCATTCATTCATTATTTAGTTGCTGCCACTGTTACATAGTCATTCCTTTGTGTTTCCCTTTGTTTGTTTCCAAAGGCATTGTTTGGCATCAAGGCTGATGCCAATGCCAGCTCATCACTTAAATAGCTGTTTCACCTGGGTTTGATCCTTTACCTCTTTCTCTTTGGATCTCCCCCAGGACTTGTGTGTGTCTGAGGTGCCCTTACAGTAGAAAGAGGTCACCTTGGAGACTGAGATTGCATACAGTCTGTTACATCCTCTGTTCTGCTTCTTCTGTTCAGCTGCATTATAGACTCTGTGCTTTCTCCCTCTCCTCTCTTCTCCCTGTCTGGCAACCATGGATCTCCATACTTCACCACCTCCAGCTGCTTCTGTCTCTCTGTCTCAGTTGCCTTCCCTGGAAGACCAGGTATCCTCCATGCTTGCTCAGCAGGAATCCCAACAGGTAGCTATCTCCCACTTGAGGTCTTCTGTTCTTTCCTTGCTTCATTATTTTTCTTCTACCTTTAATCCTCCTTCTTCCCTTTCCCTTTCTCTTTCTTCTTCCTCCCCTTCTTCCTCTCCTGTTTCTTCTACTTTTCCCCCACTCCCTTCCCACTCTGTTGGACAGCTGACAGATGGGATACTACACTCTTTAAACCATGGAACTGTAGATAGAAACTTTTCCCCTTCTTCTTCTTTCCCTTTACCTAGTGTAAACATGGAACAATCTTCACCTTCTCCTCACCCTCTTTCTTCTTCTTCTCATTTTATTAGTGTACCTATGGAACATTCTTCTTCTTCTTCTTCTTCTTCTTCTAGTAGTAGTCTTCCTCTTCCCCCCACTTCTATTTGGTCATCCAATAGAGTGGATCCTCCCCTCCCCACTGTCTCTTCTGGTTGCCCCAGTGGAATAGTGTCTTCCCCTCTCCTCACTGTCTCTTCTGGTTATCCTAGTGGAGTAGTGCATCCCTCTGCCCCTTCTTCTCATCATCTTGGGACTCCTTTGATGATTGCAGAAAAGGTGAGGCCAGCTCCTCCTCCCCAGTACGATGGTGATCGTCTCAAGGGCAAAGCCTTCTACAACTCTCTCATGGGATACTTCAGACTTTGTCCAGATCTCTTTCCTGACAAGTCTACCATGATTAGCTGGGCCCTCATGTTCATGTCTGCTGGTTGAGCTGCTCTATGGTCCTGCAGGATCTTTGAGCTCATTGAGGAAGGTTCCTCTCCTTATGCAACTTGGGACCACTTTGCTGAAGACTTTTGCAAAGAGTTCTTCCCCTTGCATGAGCAGGAAACTGCTGCCCTCATCTTGGAAGGTACCTCCTACTTCCAAGGGGATCGTTCTGTTGACAATTATGTCGACTCCTTCCGTGACCTTGTTGCTGAAGCTGGCTACTCTGATCCCCCCTACATCGTGGTCAAGTTTTGTTACGTTGACTTTCTCTTTTCCTATCTTTTCCTTGTCTTATCTGTACCACCATTGTCTCTTATCTTATCACTGTGTACTATCATCTCTCTTTGTACTTGTATCTTCCTCATTTCCTATCTCCAGAGCCCCATATCTTCCACCTATCTCCGACTCACACCCCACTTCTATTCCCGCTGTCGCTCCACTCCTTTCTCCTATCTATGACTCACTCTTACTGCAGACTACACTTCTGACTCACTTTATCTACTTGGCGTTTACATGCACAGCCTTGCTAGATATCTATATAAACACCATAGTTTATACCATTGTTCTTTAGCTAGTTCTTTAACTTCAAATAGAACAACAACTTCTATGACGATCTTACTCTTCTCGCTCTCTTCTAAGACAATACCAGCATAGCATGCATACGCAGTGGCATTCTTAGAATGATACTCTAACCCCATTGCACGACCGAACTGACTCCGACTAGCTCAAAGGCCTTAACCACAAGCGCCCATCGGGCTACTGTAACAAGTTTTGCTGTGGCCTCCACCCCTCCATCACTGATCATCTCAGTAAGCAGGTAGCTTCACATCCAGCTCATAACAATCCCTCTGGCTGGTACGAATTGGCCCACCTTGTTGCTCTCAACTTGGCTGCTAATGACAGCTTCCATCTGCAGCCTCCTCCTCCTGTGCCTAGCCCACTCTCTTCTCTTCCTCCTTCCTTCTCACATTTCCTTGACCCCTCCCCTAGTCCTTTGTCTATTTGCACCACTCATGCCCCCTTCCTTACGAAAGCCTGTGACAAGTGAAGTCTCTGTGCAAACGCCCGCACAAACTCCACCCTGTCCCAAAGTCATCCTCAACTCTCGTAATCGGTATGCCCCTCTGGTTGATGAGACTCCATCTCTCCCAGATGAAGACAAGGTTCCCTCCTCTCCATCCTCCCTCCATGATCCTTCTGCCCTGCCCTGCCTGCCTCATTGCTCCAAATGGGAATGTCGTCGCCTTCCATCCTCATGCACCATCTCTTCTCTTGCACTTGGACCTAGCTCCCTTCACCTGAAGGTTGAGATAGAGACCACTGACTCCCATGAGGCTCGATCTGTTAAGGCCTTGCTCGACACTGGCGCTACTGGTCTGTTCATCGATCAAGAGTATGTCAAGTCCAACTGAATTGCCACCAGGAAGCTCAGCTGCCCCATCCCTGTTCATAACGTGGATGGAACGCTCAACGAGTCTGGTTCAATTACTGAGGTGGTTGACTTGATCCTCCAGTACAACGGCCACACAGAATGCACACTCTTCTGTGTCACTGGCTTAGGAATGCAGAAGCTGATCATTGGATATACTTGGTTCAGGGATCACAATCCTGAAGTCAATTGGGAAACTGGAGAAGTCAAGATGTCTCGTTGCAAGCCTAGCAGTTGATGCTTTGGTTGCAAGAAGGAACTCAATGAGGAAAAGAAGGCTGCTTGTAAGGAAGAAGCCAAGGTGAATGCCTGCTGCTCTGGTCCTGCCCCCTCTCTCACCCCTGAAGAGTCTTCCCCTGAAGATTCTGATGATCTCAAGTCCTCTGATCTGCCATTTGATCTTGAGGAAGGTGATCGTGTCTGGGTTTCTGGCTTACTCCCCGAGGAAGCTGAAGAGCATATCAACGCTACTTCAACCATCAGTCAATGCCTGGCTGAAGGTTTCTTGTGTAACTCTGCTCCTCAACCAGAACAGACCACTCTCCCTTCCTCACCTCATGGTCCAGTGCCTGACTATCAGAGTCTCTTCCATCGTGTCTTCTCTGAAGCTGAGTTTCTTAAGCTTCCTGAGAGAAGACCTTGGGATCATGTGATTGAGCTCATTCCTGGAGCTCAACCCAAGGAATGCGAGGTTTACCCATTAAACCCTGCAGAACGTGAAGAGGCTGAGCGCTTCCTTGCTGAGAACGAGGCTCAGGGAAAGATTCACCGCTCCAAGTCCCCCATGGCATCACCAGTCTTCTTTGTGAAGAAAAAGGATGGCTCCCTTCGTCTGGTCCAGGACTATTGCATGCTCAATGATATGACTGTGAAGAACAAGTACCCTCTCCCTCTCATCTCTGACCTTATCAACCAACTTCGTGGTGCACGCTACTTCACCAAGCTTGACATTCATTGGGGTTTCAACAATGTCCGCATCAAAGAAGGAGATGAGTGGAAGGCTGCTTTTCGCACTCACAGAGGTCTCTTCGAACCTCTTGTCATGTTCTTTGGTCTCACCAACAGTCCTGCCACCTTCCAAACCATGATGAACAAGATCTTCCAAGACATGATCTCTGAAGGTGTGGTTGTGGTATACCTGGATGACATCCTGATCTTCACCAAGGATATTCCTGAGCATCGAGAGGTCACTCATAGGGTCCTGAAGCGTCTAGAGGAACATGGTCTCTGCCTCCGCCTGGAGAAATGCAAGTTTGAGAAGACACGCATTGAGTACCTTGGGCTTATTGTTGCTGAGAACCAAGTCGAGATGGATCCTGTCAAAGTTGCTGGAGTTGCTCAATGGCCCACCCCCACCAATAGGAAAGAAGTCCAATCTTTCCTGGGTTTTGCCAACTTCTATCGACGGTTCATCAAGGACTTCTCTCATCATGCATGTCCCCTCTTTGATCTTACCAAGAGCTCCACTGAGTTTTCCTGGTCTCCTGCTGCCGCTACTGCCTTCCAGTCCATCAAGGATGCTGTCACCTCCTCCCCTGTCCTTGCTGCTCCCAATGATGATCTCCCTTTCCGGCTTGAAGCTGACACTTCAGACTTCGCCACTGGTGCTGTACTCTCTCAGCAGTCTCCAGAAGATGGAAAGTGGCATCCAATCGCTTTCTTTTCCAAGTCACTCTCTCCTGTCGAAAGGAATTATGAGATTCATGACAAGGAAATGCTTGCAATCATTCGAGCCTTGCAGGAATGGAGACACTTCCTTGAGGGTGCCCGCCACAAGTTTGAGATCTGGACTGACCACAAGAACTTGGAATACTTCATGTCGTCTCAGAACCTCAACCGCAGGCAAGCCCGCTGGTCTCTCACTCTGGCCCGCTTCGACTTTGTCATGCAGCACAAGGCAAGAGCTACTATGGGAAAAGCAGAACCCCTCTCACGTCGGTCTGACCATGGTTCTAGTGAATGTGACAACCAGAACATCACCCTCCTCACCCCAGGGATGTTTGCAGTTCGTGCACTAGAAGGTCTGGAATTTGTTGGACAGGAACACTCTCTGGTTCGTGAGATCCATCGACATTCCAAGGAGGCCTCTGATCTTGAGGACACTGTGGCCAAGGCAGTCAAGGCACTCAGAAAGACTGGATCTCAGTCTCTTCGCTCCTCAGAGTGGGATGAAGCTGATGGTCTTATCTACTTCTGTGGAAAGCTCTATGTTCCACCAGGTGGTGATCTTTGTTGTCGCATTGTGGCTCTCTGTCATGACTCCACTCTTGCTGGACACCCTGGACGTTGGAAGACCTTGGAGCTTGTGTCTAGGAACTACTGGTGGCCACGCATGTCTAAGTTCATTGGACTCTACACCAGCACCTGTGACATGTGTCTTAGGACCAAGACCATCAGGCAGCGACCCCTTGGAGAGCTTGAGCCCCTTGCTGTCCCTGACCACCGTTGGGACCATATCAGTGTGGACTTCATTGTCGAGCTTCCTGAGTCCAATGGTTATGATGCCACCATGGTTGTTGTTGACTCCCTTTCCAAACGCACCCACTTCACTGCTACCACTACCACTGTCTCTGCCCTAGGCACTGCCCGCATGTATCATGACCATATCTGGAAACTCCATGGCCTCCCATCCAAGGTAGTCTCTGATCGTGGTCCACAGTTCATTGCAGAGTTCACTACAGAACTCTACAGGCTGCTTGGGATTGAGCCAGCTTGTAGCACTGCCTATCACCCTCAAATGGATGGGCTGTTACGCTATATCTTTTGTCTTTCATCTTGGTACTATGCCCCTATCTTTTCTTTATCTTATCTGGACTATTATCTTATCTTCATGTACTATCATCTCTCTATGTACTTATAGCTCGTCCTATCTTCTTATCTTTTCCTCTTTCTCACTCTACTTCCGTTCCTGCTGTCGCCCCACATCCTATTCCATTCTCTGACTCATGCCTCTCTCACATTTACGACTCGATCCCTATTATATTCTCATACACACTCCATTATCACTCCTTCACCCTGTCTCCTGACTCTTATTTATCATGCGCACAGACCATCCATATTACATATATAAACCCCAGTATTACACCCTTGTTCTTTAGCTAGTTCTTTAACTACAATAGAACAATAACTTCTACTGGACTTCTTTTACTCGCTCTCTGCTAAGACAATACCATCGAGCGACTCTCAAAGTGGCATTCTTAGTTAGATTCTCTCAAACTCGACGTAACCCCAAGACCTACCTCCACGACCCCACCTTCAACCTTTGTTCTTGTTGACTCTACGGCCAGATTCGTACGTGCTGAACAAGTCAACCGTAACATGGGCAGACTGAGCATGTCAACCAGGAGTTGGAACAATACCTCAGGCTCTACATCTCTGAGCGACAGGATGACTGGTATGATATCCTTTCCATGACTGAGTTTGCCTACAACAACCATGTCCACTCCTCCACCCAGCAGACTCCCTTTCTTCTAGACTCTGGTCAACATCCTCATATGGGCTTTGAACCTCTTCCTCCCTCCCGGATGGAAACTGTGAATGAGTTCACTGATAGGATGAAGACTGCTCTTGAGGAAGCTTGTGCTGCCTTAGCAGCTGCTAAGGAGGACATGGCTAGGTACTACAACTGGTGTTGCACCAAGGCTCCTGAGATCAAGCCTGGAGATTGTGTCTACCTTGATGCTTCAGACATCCAAACCACTCAGCCATCCAAGAAGCTCTCCCACAAGCGAGTTGGTCCTTACCCAGTCATTTCTAGTGTTGGAAAGAATGCCTACCGTCTTCAGCTTCCTAAATCCCTCTCCCGCATCCATCCAGTCTTCCATGTTGTCAGACTCACTCCTGCTCCTTATGACCCCATCTCTGGTCGAAGAGCCAAGCTACCCCCACCTCCTGTGCTTGTTGACAATGTTGAAGAGTTTGTTGTGGAGAAGATTTTGAACAGCAAGTTCATCAGAGGCAAACTTCAATACCTGATCAAATGGGAAGGATACGATGCTGGTTGGAATTCTTGGGAACCAGCTGGCGATGTCCATGCTCCTGACCTCATCAGGGACTTCTATGCAGAGAATCCTAAGGCTCCAAAGATTATCAGGATCACCTATGCTCATATTCCTTATAAACAGACTGGACTTCATGCTTCAAGGGCGAAGCAATCCTAGAGGGGGGGTAATGTCAGGGGATCTCCTGCTACCTCCTATTCCTTTCCTTATCATTGTCTCTCTTGTCTCTCCTTTCCCCTATTTCCCTTTGCTCTATTTCATTATCTGGACATACCATGGACTCATATATATTATATTACACTCTCCTTTAGTTGTCACTCATTTGTTATTCACTTGTTTCCAATGTTACATAGTCATTCCTTTGTGTTTCCCTTTGTTTGTTTCCAAAGGATTGTTTGGCATCAAGGCTGATGCCAATGCCAGCTCATCACTTAAATAGCTGTTTCACCTGGGTTTGATCCTTTACCTCTTTCTCTTTGGATCTCCCCCAGGTGAGCCTACTTCCTGTATTTATGTAGAGCTGATATATATCTTTGGATCTCCCCCAGGACTTGTGTGTGTCTGAGGTGCCCTTACAATATCACCCAAACCCATGATCAAGTCCTCAAGTTGTATGCAGCCATCAGCACTCATGAAAAAGCAGCTGCAACGTATTGGAATGTCAGCTGCTCTCAATTCGAATCATTTTGCACTGAACATTTCAACAACCCAGTCTGTCGCAACAGACTCATGCAGCTTATCGCTACCCAAAGGGCAAAGTATGCCCATTACAAACCCAACAACCTCTACACCTTCAAACATGACAAAACCTTCCTATATGATTACTCTGCTCAACAAAACCATTACCCAACTCTAGAAGATCTTGCCCAACGACCCCTAGACAAAATGTTCGACGGCCTCGACTTTACCACCTGCTGCCATATCCTCAGTTTGATGAAACAAGGACAAGACCTATGCTGTTCCTGTCCCAACTCAGAAAGTCATTTCCGTCAAAATTGCCTGAAGTTCCGCTGTCTGTATTGCAAAAAACACACTCCCAACCATTCTGCCAGTCAATGCTCCAAGAAAATGTCCTTGTCAATCAACAAAGGCAAGAAGAAAAAGAATTTGTCAAGATCTCCTAACCCTTGGGGAAAGAACAATGCTTGGGAATCGACTTGGACTAATGACAAACCAAGCAAATATTGGACTCCAAAAAACAGCACCAACGACAATGACACTTGGGCCTACAACTTCTCCGACTATGATGATGACATGTGCGATGAAGCCATCCACAACATCAATACCTGATTGAGGTCAATCAGCCTTAACAAGGGGGTAATGTTATGCTATATCTTTTATCCTTTGTCCTACCACTTAATGTTATGCTATATCTTTTATCCTTTGTCCTACCACTCTGCCCCTATCTTTTCTTTATCCTATCTGAACTATTATCTTATCTTCGTGTACTATCATCTCTCTTTGTACCTGTAGCTCGTCTTATCTTCTTATCTTTTCCTCTTTTCACTCCACTTCCATTCTCACTGTCGCCCCACACCTTATTCCTATCTCTGACTCACTCCTCTCTCACATTCATGACTTGTTCTCTATTATATTCCCATACATGTTCCATTACGACTCCTTTACCCCGTCTTCTGACTCTTATTTATCTTGTGCACAGACCATTCATATTACGTATATAAACCCCAGTATTATACCCATGTTCTTTAGCTAGTTCTTTAACTACAATAGAACGATAACTTCTACTGGACTTCTTTTACTTGCTCTCTGCTAAGACAATACCATTGAGCGATTCTCGAAGTGGCATTCTTAGTTAGATTCTCTCGAACTCAATGTAACACCAAGACCAATAACCCTGACTCTATCTTCGACCTTCATTCTTGTTGACTCTACAGCCAGACTCATATATGCTGAACAAGTCAACCATAACAGGAAGTATTACTGGTGAGTAAAAATTCCTTACACCACATTTTGTTATCATCAAGTTGGTCATATGTTAATTTACTACCCAATAGCTTTTCGATGAACTGACCAAGAGATTTTCAGCCACTGATACACCATTGGTGGTTGATGTGATTCCAGCTCTTGAAGAGATTCGAGAGGGCCTAATTGGCGCTCATGATGATGATGAGCGCAACGGTAGGAGGAGGAATGGGCAATGAACACAAAACCAAATTGTGGGTGGGAAACGAAGTGTGAGGGTGAGGGCGTTGGTGAGTGAGGTGAGTGATGAGAATGAGCGCTCGTGTACGGGTTCGTGGGGTCCGGAGAGCTGAGGTTTGAAGAGGTAAGCTGGGGGCGATGGGGAGAGATTCAGGTCGGCGACGGCGACACTGAGAGACGAAACGAAGCGATTACAGGGCAGAAACCGACGGCGGCGGCGACTAGGAACGATAGCCAACGACGGTGGCTACATAGGACGACGAGGAGACGAAGAAAGACCAAGAAACTCGAACCAGACACGGCTGGTCACGCTGAGGGACTGAGATATGACGAGAGACGATAGGAAACGAACCAGACGACGCCTGGTATGACTGCTAAGGCAAAAAGAGAGTGGAACGAAGCTCAGACACGAAAATATGGGGGGTCAGAATGATCTGAGTTCTCCAGGCAGGCTAAGATACAAAGATATTGTAGCTACTGGAAAATGTATCTACAACAAGAGAAAACAATTGAATAATGATGGAGGTTGTCATATGAAACAAAGAAACAACAGATGGAACAATGGTTTTGAATAAATTAATGAAAAGAAGGTATGAAAATGTAAAGATGGTTGGTAGTGCAGGCATGATAGTGTGCTTGTGTGAGCGCTATACTGATGCTGTGGCCTAGGCGCCTGAACGGCAAGTCGCTGAATTAGTCCAAAAACGTACAAAGGCGCAAAAACGGAGATAGATGGGCGTGCAGCTCATCATATTCCCCTCTTGCTGAAACTGTGACTGTCCCCAGTCACCTACTATGAAGAATCTACGAAGAAATATGAAGATAGCGAAAGAAAATAACGGAGGAACTGAAATAGAATGAAAAACAGTGATGTTGAATGAAATAAAGTGACCTGAGTATTGATGAAATGTGAAACTAAAGGTGCACTACTGAGTGGAAAGGCAAAATTCGGGCGCGAAAATGAGTAAAACGGAGCATTGAAACAGTGGGGACGTGGCAAAGGAGTGTCAGGCAGCTATATACGAGTTGAATCGAATCAAAGATGGCCAATTTCGAATGAAAAACAACTGAGTAATGTTAAAATAAAATAAAGAAAAAAGGTGAACCCTCAGTAGATCTTCATAGGGTTACCGCGGCGTCGTAAACGAGCCGCGAAATGGAACAGGAATGGGGAACGAGAGTGATGGAATAAAATTAGGATAACAAAAAGGCAAGGGAATAGGGAGAAAACGACGAAAATGAAAAGAAAAAATTGAGAAAATGGGGAACTCAACATGTATCCCCCTCTTGCTGAAAAACCTTGACCCTCTGTGGTCAATCTTCCTCTTCTACTTTGTCCTCTGCTTCTACTACACCCTGTGGCTCGAGTAAGTCGTTCAAATCTTCATCTTCTTCTACTGACTCTTCCATCTCTTTCAGGCTTCGGCTTGATACATCCAGGATTTCGTCTAGAGGCAGGAGCAGAATGGATTGACGAGGGAAGTATGGGATTACACGAAAAGCAGCGATGGGGCGATGAAGAAGGGTTCCTTCGAGCTCAGCGATGATGTAAGCACCTCCGTGGTTACGGGAAATGACGACTAAGGGGCCAAGATAGCATGCGCGCATTTTACGGTTGAGTGACTTCTCGATTGCTGTGTTTCGTATGAGAACGAGGCTGCCACATTGGAAGTTGAAATCCTTGATGGTGCACTGGAACTTGAGCTCAAATCGGCGTGCTGCTTCTAGTCTGGACTTGAATACAGGTGAGTGGAGTTGTGAAAGGTCGGCGGGTCGCTTTTGGAGTGCAATGGTGCGTTGTGCAATGAGATCAGTTGAAGATAGGATGGAATCGGGGGGAGGTAAGAGATATGAAGCCTCAGTGATGTCGAACGGAAGCAAGGGATGAGTGCCTGTGAGTGCAAAGTAAGGTGAGCAACCCATGCGGCGTCGTGTTGTGATCTGATCTGCCCAAAATACATGACTAGCAACTTGAGACCACTTAGACTGATCACCATCGCAAGATTTGAATAAAGCCTGTTGTACATCGAAATGTGGGCGCTCCACAAGACCGTTTGCACGTGAATTGTACCCTGAGATGCGAATATGAACGATGTGGTACTTAGCTGCAAGATATTCGATGGCGGCGACGATTGGTGGACCGTTATCAGTGACGATTTCTAGTAAAGCGCCATAGCGATGCAAGAGATCGCGCTTGATCCATTCTCCTACGGTCTGAGTGGTTTCTCGACGAAGGGGGGCGAATTCTGGGAAGTGGGAGACTGAACAACGAGCCTGGATGATGTACTTGTAACCTCCGGACCGTGGTAGGTGCATAGTATCAAGATAAACCTTCGAGAATAAGGGAGCAGGTGAAGCGACAGTGGGAGGGATGAGGATGTTACAAGTCTGACGAAGTTGACATAAATGGCAAGTTTTGATGAACCAGCTGATGTCAGCACCAAGCATAGGCCACCAGTAGCGTTCAGATATGAGGGAAAACGACTGGTGATTACCACTTTTATTAATAATTCAGGACAGTTGCCCTGTGGACGATAATACCACTTGCCCTGTAATTTATGAAACGATGAGTGCCCTGTTTCTTATGATAATGCCTCAGGTAACTTTAGTGTGCGATTTCATAGATATTATCATAATTGTCAGGCTGATTTTCATAGCAACATTTTATATGCTGTAGACATTTTCATGCTGCCCTTGTGATGTTCATGCAATATTATTATTGTTTTCATGATTATGCTGATATTTTCATGATTGGTAGGGTGATATCTTTATCAATTTCATGATTATGCCTGATATTTTCATGATTGGTAGGGCGATATTATCATGGATTTCATGATTACTAGGGCGATATTCTTCTTGATTTCATAGATTCCCTTGATCTTATCAGTGCATTTTCTTATCAAATCAGGGCAATTCTAAATATAGAATTGCCATAATATGACATCATTAGATCAGATCACTATTATCTCCGCTTTTTTTGGACCCTTATCTCATCCATCAATTACATCAAATCAGGGCTCTGCCCCTGTTGCACCCATTATTTCTAGCATTTATTACACTGCTTTTCTGGCCACTTTATATGGACATATATATACCATTAGAAAGCTACAATTGCCTACTATTTGATTCTGAATTTTATTTAATTAAATTCTTGCAGGGGAGCAGCCAATTCAGCTCCGCTTTTTCCCATCAATTTAGCCCCTATTCATTTATGCTACTATTCCTGCTGCATTTGCACTGCTTTTTTGGCACTTTTTCTGGTGCACATATATACCATTGGAAAGCCCTAGTTGTCTACTTTAAGAATCTGCCCTTGACTTTGCAATACCCCCCCTATGGGCTGCACTATTTAGCTGCACCTTTTTGGCATTTAATTAGCCCCTATTTTTAATCAGCATTGTTCCTGCTCCATTTTGCACTGCTTTGGTGCAATTATATATGGACATATATATATCACCAGAAAGCTACAAATGCCTAGATTAAGAATCTGAAATCAGAACATAAATGTTGTGTCTAGGGAGGGAGCAATTGCATTTCGCATTTGGGTATTAGAGCGTGGGAACACCCTTGATCACCTCTTCTCCTCCTTCCCCCACCGCTTTTCTGCCTCCATTTCTCCACATCCACTCCACCCCTCAGCCTATAATTTGGCATGCATGTGTAAAATATGTATTATAAATGGTGTGCAAGACAGGAACCCAAGGGGACCGCTAGGAATGCAGTTATTCTGCATTTACCCTGTTTTGCTTCTATTTCTGCCAAAAGAGGATTCAATAGTACTCAATAACTTGCATTTTGTCCAGGATAAAGCCATGGATAAATTTTATAACATCAATACTATTGTCCTGTACCATGTATCATGTGTTCACAGTTGTAGACCATATAGAAACAGCCATATGCTGTCTCACAGGTTCCCCAAATACTATATTGGGTATATCTCTACCATTTCTGACCGCTTTATAATGATGCAAAATGTTCTAAAATCGCCTCAGGAATACCTACAAAACAAGAGTACTCACAGCAAATTCTGAGCCCTTCTCAAAAATGACTGTTTTTCAGCTGATAAGCCATTTGTCCAAGATCTGCATTGCAATAATTTAATCAGACCTCATGGAGACGAGAGTATACACTGTTATTGATGTTTTCAAAAGGTTTGAGAACATTTGAGTGAGTGTGGAAGGTAGGAGACACAAATGGGTGCTGGAATGCAGTTTGATGTAGTGTGTATGCTCAATGAACTGACAACAACTAGCATTCTCTTTAACTGTTTCTCTTGTTCTATGAGCTACACTTGACCAATCTCTTTCAAACTTTTTTTAAATTGAAGATATATCAATTGTAAACACATTTCAGGTGTATATTAGGACACAGACAATGATACCACCATACTAGAGTCTCAACACCTCCTCCAGACTATCTGTCATTCATGGTGGATATTAATTATGCTATATCTCCATGGGGAGAGATCAGATTTCTATGATGAAGCACACATTTGAAAGGTGTTTACAACTGCGGTTTAGAAGATCTATGATCTTGAAAATTGGTTAAGAAATGCAAATGATATTGGTCTAGAAACAAAGGGTATAATGAGATGATGATTCAAGCTAGTTTGCATGTGGTGGAGGGCTAAATATTGCGTTCTGATGCATGAAACATGTATACACATCTCATGATATAATACCTGACGCTTTGGTTGCGTTCTAATGAATCAAATACTATGCTTTGGCTCCACTTTGGGAGCAACATGATCCATACCAGATGTATATAGCATATTTATGCATATATACAGATGCCAGTGACCTGTAAGCTTGCACCCACTATTTGATAGTATATATACACCTCCATGCCAAATTATAGGCTGAGGGGTGGAGTGGATGTGGAGAAATGAGGGCAAAAAAGCGGTGGGGGGAGGAGGAGAAGAGGTGATTAAGGGTGTTCCCACGCTCTAATACCCAAATGCGAAATGCAATTGCTCCCTCCCTAGACACAACATTTATGTTCTGATTTCAGATTCTTAATCTAGGCATTTGTAGCTTTCTGGTGATATATATATGTCCATATATAATTGCACCAAAGCAGTGCAAAATGGAGCAGGAACAATGCTGATTAAAAATAGGGGCTAATTAAATGCCAAAAAGGTGCAGCTAAATAGTGCAGCCCATAGGGGGGGTATTGCAAAGTCAAGGGCAGATTCTTAAAGTAGACAACTAGGGCTTTCCAATGGTATATATGTGCACCAGAAAAAGTGCCAAAAAAGCAGTGCAAATGCAGCAGGAATAGTAGCATAAATGAATAGGGGCTAAATTGATGGGAAAAAGCGGAGCTGAATTGGCTGCTCCCCTGCAAGAATTTAATTAAATAAAATTCAGAATCAAATAGTAGGCAATTGTAGCTTTCTAATGGTATATATATGTCCATATAAAGTGGCCAGAAAAGCAGTGTAATAAATGCTAGAAATAATGGGTGCAACAGGGGCAGAGCCCTGATTTGATGTAATTGATGGATGAGATAAGGGTCCAAAAAAAGCGGAGATAATAGTGATCTGATCTAATGATGTCATATTATGGCAATTCTATATTTAGAATTGCCCTGATTTGATAAGAAAATGCACTGATAAGATCAAGGGAATCTATGAAATCAAGAAGAATATCGCCCTAGTAATCATGAAATCCATGATAATATCGCCCTACCAATCATGAAAATATCAGGCATAATCATGAAATTGATAAAGATATCACCCTACCAATCATGAAAATATCAGCATAATCATGAAAACAATAATAATATTGCATGAACATCACAAGGGCAGCATGAAAATGTCTACAGCATATAAAATGTTGCTATGAAAATCAGCCTGACAATTATGATAATATCTATGAAATCGCACACTAAAGTTACCTGAGGCATTATCATAAGAAACAGGGCACTCATCGTTTCATAAATTACAGGGCAAGTGGTATTATCGTCCACAGGGCAACTGTCCTGAATTATTAATAAAAAGTGGTAGCCACTAGTGGGAAAACGTTGCGTGGAAGCCGTGGTGTCCTAAATGGTCGTGTGCGGCTTTGAGGATGAAAAGGCGTTGGTCAGGGTATACGGTGTTCGAGAGACGCCAGGTTAACTCGACATTTCGCTTCAGCTCCCGAACTTCTTCGGTTCCCCGTTGGCTCCCATGCAACCTCATTCTCTTCCCTCTCACGCTCCTATTCTCCTCCCTCTCCTTCATGAAAAAGACTCTTTGTACCTTAGGAGCCGTAAATGGAGCTAATACAAGGTGCTGATTGCTTCAAAAATGAGAAAGCCAAGATATATTATCAAATATAAGTTTACTCAATAGGTAATTAGTCCGAAAGTGTACTTTAAAACCCTCGTAAAAGAGTACTTGTCAGTCCCCCCTGAGTACCGTACGGACTCCGTACAGACTCCCTAGGGACTCCCTAGGGACTCTCTGCCAAAAACACAGCATTGTCACCTAACACAACTGTGGACACTCTCAACTGCAACACCAGCATACAAGGACAGTGCAAACAAACAAAAAAACAAGGCAAAATTACCTTGTATTATGAGAAATTTGTAATATATGTGCTGGAGTCACTTGAGTCCCAAGGGACTCCCTACGGACTTTTTACATATATTACCTAAATTTGATGTTTTGATAGGTTTCAGACAAATTCATATATACAGAGTCCCTAGGGAGTCCCTATGGACTCTGTGCAGACTCCCTAGGGACTCCCTGGGACTCCAGCAGTAATACAAGGTGATTATGGGAAATACTGTGAGTACAATTGTCCATATATTGTAATGACTAATTATTATCTACATCAGAGTCATCTGCATTTGCATTATCCAATTTGCCTGGAGTCCCTGTGGAGTCCCAATGGAGTCCATCAGAGTCCCTAGGGACTCTGCATATGGATTTGTCTGAAACCTATCAAAACATCAAAATTAGGTAATATATGTAAAAAGTCCGTAGGGAGTCCGGAGAGTCCCTAGGGAGTCCCTATGGTACTCCAGGGGAACTGAGAAGTTCAGTCACCATTGCTCATTCAGGAGTCCCTCCGTTCACTGATCAACTCACAGAGCAGTTCGCCAGTCGTGCCTGTGGTGGCATGATGGATCTTTACTTTGGATATGATGAACATGCCCTTCACGAGAACTCACGCGACCTTACCACCTTTCAGACGCCATTTGGAGCTATGCGACTCACTACCTTGCCTATGGGGTGGACCAATTCCATTCCTATCTTCCATGATGATGTTACCTTCATTCTCTGTCCCGAAATTCCTCACATTACAATTCCTTACATCGACAACGTCCCGATTCGAGGTCCAGAGACTTGTTATCCCCTTCCCAATGGTTCATTTGAGACCATTCCACTTAATCCAGGCATTCAACGCTTCGTTTGGGAGCACCTTCAGAACGTCAATCAAGTTCTCCAGTGTATGAAGTACTGTGGTGGCACGTTCTCCGGTTTTAAGTCAATTCTTTGCGCTCCTGAGATCCTCATTGTTGGCCAGCATTGTACACCAGAAGGACGACTCCCCGATCCCATTAAAGTCGATAAAATCATCAACTGGGGACCTTGTAAAACGCTTACAGCACTACTAGCTGCCAAAATTCTTAAGAATTACTGATCTGTTACCAGTAACCCTTCTAACCAGCTACTGGACGAATTCTTATGCATTCTTATAAGTAATCACTGGGATATTTCTTACTACAATTATAATAGATATTCTTATATTGATTGCTTGAATGATTCTTATACATTATTATGATTATCTCTGCAATTATTATGGCGATTCTTATGACAATTCTTAGGCATTATTATGCTTATCTACAAGATTCTTATAGCGATTCTTATAGTGATTCTTATGGTAATGCTTACAGCGATTCTTATGTGATATTTTTATAATCTACTGATAATATTCTAATAGATCTGATTAATCAGGGTTCTTATCTTTATCTATATCTGTGCTATATATGGAAACCCCTTATCAATGCCATCAATATTTATTTTCCCCACCATTATTGTAGCATTTATTACACCGCTTTTCTGGCCATTTTATATGGACATATATATATCATTGGAAAGCTACAATTGCCTACTATTTGATTCTGAATTTTATTCAATTTAATTCCTGCAGGGGAGCAGCCCATTTAGCTGCACTTTTTCCCATCAATTTAGCCCCTATTCATTTATGCTACCATTCCTGCTGCATTTGCACCGCTTTTTTGGCACTTTTCCTGGTGCACATATATACTATTAGAAAGCCCTAATTGTCTAGTTTAAGAATCTGCCCTTGTTTTTACAACAGCCCCACTAGGGGCTGCACTATTTAGCTGCGCTTTTTTGGCATTTAATTAGCCCCTATTATGAATCAGCATTGTTCCTGCTCCATTTTGCACAGCTTTGGTGCAATTATATATGGACATATATATATCACCAGAAAGCTACAAATGCCTAGATTAAGAATCTGAAATCAGAACATAAATGTTGTGTCTAGGGAGGGAGCAATTGCATTTCGCATTTGGGGTATTAGAGCGTGGGAACACCCTTGATCACCTCTTCTCCTCCTTCCCCCACCGCTTTTCTGCCTCCATTTCTCCACATCCACTCCACCCCTCAGCCTATAATTTGGCATGCATGTGTAAAATATGTATTATAAATGGTGTGCAAGACAGGAACCCAAGGGGACCGCTAGGAATGCAGTTATTCTGCATTTACCCTGTTTTGCTTCTATTTCTGCCAAAAGAGGACCCAATAGTCCCCTATAACTTGCATTTTCAGTGGGATGAAGCAATTTAAATATGTTATAATATCACCACTATTGTTCTGTACCATGTGCCATGTGTTCACAGTTGTGGATCATATAGAAACAGCCATAAACTGTCTCACATGTTCCCCAAATACTATATTGGGTATATCTCCACCATTTCTGACCGCTTTGGAAGGGCGAAAAATGTTCTGAAATCGCCTCAGGAATACCTACAAAACAAGGATACTTGCAGCAAATTATGAGCCCTTCTCAAAAATGACTGTTTTTCAGCTGATAAGCCATTTGTACAAGATCTGTATTGAAATAATTTAATCAGACCTCATAGAGACGAGGGTATACACTATTATTGATGTTCACAAAAGGTTTGAGAACATTTGAGTGAGTGTGGAAGGCTGGACACACAAATGGGTGCTAGAATGCAGGTTGATGTAGTGTCAATGCACAATGAACTAACAACAACTAGGATTCTCCTTAACTGTTTCTTTCGGTCTATTGGCTACACTTGACCAATCTCCTTCAAACTTTTTTTAAATTGAATATGTGTCAATTCTAAACGCATTTCAGGTATATATATGCACACAGACAGTGGTACCACCATACAAGAGTCTCAAAACCTTCTCTTGACCATCTGGGGTTGATGCAGGATATAAAACATGCTATATCTTCATGAGGAGAGATCGGACTTTCATCATGAAGCACACATTTGAAAGGTGTTGAGCACTGCGGTTTAAAAAACCCTTGAGCTCAAAGATTGGTTAAGAAATGCGAATGATATTGGTTTAGAAACAAAGGGCATAATGATATGATGATTTTAGCTGATTTCCATGTGGTGGAGGGCTGAATATTGTGTTCTGATGTATGAAACATGTATACACACATCATCATTATTGCCTGATGCCTTGGTTAGCTTATAATGAGTCAAATACAATGCTTTGGGTCCGCTTTTGGAGAAATATGATCCAGGCAAGCTGTATATAGCAAATATATGCATATATATTGATGCCAGTGTACTATAAGTTTGCATCCAATATTCAATGGTATATATACACCTGTATGCCAAATTATAGGCTGAGGGGTGGAGTGGATGTGGAGAAATGGAGGCAGAAAAGCGGTGGGGGAAGGAGGAGAAGAGGTGATCAAGGGTGTTCCCACGCTCTAATACCCCAAATGCGAAATGCAATTGCTCCCTCCCTAGACACAACATTTATGTTCTGATTTCAGATTCTTAATCTAGGCATTTGTAGCTTTCTGGTGATATATATATGTCCATATATAATTGCACCAAAGCTGTGCAAAATGGAGCAGGAACAATGCTGATTCATAATAGGGGCTAATTAAATGCCAAAAAAGCGCAGCTAAATAGTGCAGCCCCTAGTGGGGCTGTTGTAAAAACAAGGGCAGATTCTTAAACTAGACAATTAGGGCTTTCTAATAGTATATATGTGCACCAGGAAAAGTGCCAAAAAAGCGGTGCAAATGCAGCAGGAATGGTAGCATAAATGAATAGGGGCTAAATTGATGGGAAAAAGTGCAGCTAAATGGGCTGCTCCCCTGCAGGAATTAAATTGAATAAAATTCAGAATCAAATAGTAGGCAATTGTAGCTTTCCAATGATATATATATGTCCATATAAAATGGCCAGAAAAGCGGTGTAATAAATGCTACAATAATGGTGGGGAAAATAAATATTGATGGCATTGATCCATATATAGCACAGATATAGATAAAGATAAGAACCCTGATTAATCAGATCTATTAGAATATTATCAGTAGATTATAAAAATATCACATAAGAATCGCTGTAAGCATTACCATAAGAATCACTATAAGAATCGCTATAAGAATCTTGTAGATAAGCATAATAATGCCTAAGAATTGTCATAAGAATCGCCATAATAATTGCAGAGATAATCATAATAATGTATAAGAATCATTCAAGCAATCAATATAAGAATATCTATTATAATTGTAGTAAGAAATATCCCAGTGATTACTTATAAGAATGCATAAGAATTCGTCCAGTAGCTGGTTAGAAGGGTTACTGGTAACAGATCAGTAATTCTTAAGAATTTTGGCAACTATGAGTCCTTACAGAGGTTCGAGCGTTTTTAGGACTCACTCAGCAGTGTAGGATGTTTGTTAGGAACTATTCCCATCGTGCCAGCCCTCTCGTTTACCTCACAAGAAAGAATGTACCATTTTTCTTCAGTCCTGAACAAATCCTTGCTCAAGAAGACCTCAAATCGGCTATCCTTTCGTCTCCAGCTCTCTGCCCTATCGATTACAGCTCCAGTGCGCCTGTTATCCTTTCAGTCGACACTTCAGCAACCGCTGTTGGCTATATTCTCTCTCAGCAAGATTCTACCAATCCCAAACTTCGTTATTTCTCTTGTTTCGGTTCCCTACTTCTCAAGGACCGTGAATCCCGATTCTCTCAAGTGAAACTCGAAATTTACAGCCTCTATCGCGCTTTCAAAGCCCTCAAGCTTCATCTCATCGGTTTGCACAATCTTATCGTTGAAGTCGACGCTAAATACATTAAAGGTATGCTCTCTAACCCTGACATCTCCCCATCCGCTTCGATAAACCGCTGGACTATCTCCATCCTCATGTTCCACTTCACACTTGTTCACATACCTGGCAACAAACACACCGGTCCCAATGGTCTTTCTAGGTGTCCAGGTCAACCTGACGACATTCCAGATGACGAGAGCAGTGACTTTGACGATTGGATCAACCAACTTCACGGTTTCATGCATATTCTTAACCCCAGAACGACTGCTATCATTGAACAACCACCTGCTACTGTCTATATTCACGAAAATATACCTCAGCCATCGTCTCTTGATCCCTCCAACCCATCTTCAACACAAAATCCCGCTCCTACCAGTGAAACGACTCCATACTCCATCGTTCCTTGTTCCCCTAGCGCTCAACACCTTGACCAACGAATTTTACTCGTACCAGAATGGCACCGCATGCTCAACGTTCCAGACTCGGTTCCTGATGAAGAAAGAGCCTCATTTATAGGTTTTGCAGCGCAGTTCTTTCTGGATCACGATCGCCTTTGGAAACGAAGCAGAGATGGTCAGCACAAGCTTGTAGTATACCCTTACGGTGTTCGAGAGACGCCAGGTTAACTCGACATTTCGCTTCAGCTCCCGAACTTCTTCAGTTCCCCGTCGGCTCCCATGCAACCTCACTTACCTCCCTCTCACGCCCCTATCTGCCATTCTCATATCAATAAATGTCGCTCCTACCCAACCACGACCCAGACCAGCGGGCAATGTAAGGCTTTTTATGTAGAGAGAAGGTGTTTATTCACAATAAGAGCGTATTTTAAGTCCAAATCTTAAATATTACCTGGTTTACAACGAATACAAGCCTCTTGCCACCCCCGTATCTCATATTTCGCGTTCGTATTTCGCGTTCGTTGTCGTTTGGTACCCGTGCGCATTTTCTTCAGCATTTATTTTCGTTATTTTTGTCATCTTCGTCGTCCGTCTTTGTCTCTTTCACCTCACACTCGTTTTCTCGGACTAGGACTACGTGTCTCACTTTCACTTCCCTTTCCATCCAACCACCTCATCTCTTTGTCATCCCTTCACCCTCACTCACCTTTCACCCAAATATCCTCACGCGCACATCAGCACAAATTATAGAAATGCTGGGTGGGAACACTTCATATACTCTGTAAACTGTGTACAATTTTTGCATTATTCTATGCAAAATCAAAATGATGTGAAGGGAATATCCAAGAAAATGAAAAGAGTGATAAAGCGATGAAATAGAAAGCTGAAGAGTTAAAAACACAAGGATAAATAGGCAGACGGGAGGGATACGGGGTTGTTGGTCAAAGACATCTTGCGCGCTGATGAGCATGCAACGATGGGGCGTCGAATAGAAACCAAACAAGAACAAAAATGGAGGAGCACTGAGGGTGATGGTGATGGTGCCAGGTGAGTGAAGTGAAGACAAGTGCGCTTGTTTGCAAGATCATGAGGTGGGGCTGAGATACGTGTATACGAAGCTGGGAACGACTAGAACTGAGGAAAACCGTCGACGACGACGGCGACGCTGGGTGGCTTGCAGTGATACAAACAGAACGTGCAACTGACTGAGATGAACACCAACGCGGCGGCGGCTGAGTACGATAACCAACGATGATGGCTACGTAGGACAGCCGGAAGACGACTTATATATACTGAAACTGAACCAGATGCGACTGGCGACGCTGCGACGACTGAGACGAGATGGTGCAAAGTTTATATATGTTCTATCACATGAGCTATCTAAAAACAGGAAGGACATTTAAAATGACAACGAATGAATAAAAGAGAGAATGGGATATACTATGAAGCGCATAAGATACTGGATTGGGTCTTGGAGCTTTGGAGGATGATCCTGAGGCCATGGCGTGGGCACGTGCATGATGGGTTGGGGAAACTGTCCGAAAACGCAAAAAAGGAGGTAAGCAGGTGCATGGCTCATCAAGAAGTTACTCATAAAAAAAAATCAAATCGAGGCTGATCAGGCAGCGGCACGTTGATGTAAGGAGAAAAGGGGAGAGAAAGGTGGAAAAATGACGAAAACAGGGGGTGCAATCGCTCCAAGGTCAAACAAGGTAGTATGTGTGATAGACGCCCGATCACGAATCCCTATTTAAGCGAGACTCGAGTGGCCTTTCTGATAGAGCAGAGCTTTCTCAATAGATCACGAGAGTCGATCAAGATGAACACCGGATAGGCATTGTTCTTGAGCACGACTGCCACGGCAAGCAACTTGCGAACCTCATCAGGTGTAGCCGGTAAACTGTCAATACTACCTGAGAGTAGATGGGGTGGGTCCTACAAGGGCATATGCAAGGTTATCGGTGATGTGCGCGTTACGGTAAGTCTAGATATGAAAATGATATGAATATAATATGATTTGTGATGTGAGGATGAGGATAGTGTGACGATGGGTGAGTAAGCGCGAGGTTGCAAGGTCGTAGAGTCTGCGAGTGCTAAGGGAAATGTGGGAAACGAGAGGAAGGGTGGTGCCGAATGCACGCGGAACGACGATATACGAACGAAAACGAGACGAAATACAAAATACAAAGACAACGAGAGACGACGGCGAAGAACTGGGGCGAAAAGTGATCTATTCTGGTGGTGGAAATTAGGTACAGTAAATAAAATACATGAGTTGAAGAAGCGCTACGAAGGTAAACTAAAAAGGAAATACGAATGAAAACAAAAGAAAACGATAGGATTTAAGAAACTAAGCACCGAAGCGTTTCATAGAATCAAAAATAGAATGAAAAATAAACTAAATAAACCGAATGAGGGAGTTACTGTGCAGTCGGGGAATGTAGGATAAACCATGCATCATAAAACTACCGAAAATGCGGAATTGGAGGGATATGGCTTCGGAGCTCATCATCGGTTTTCAGGCCGATATACAAAGGTTGAAATCGAAGAGATTAACTATAACTTGCATTTTACGACTGAACTTCTCAGTTCCCCTGGAGTACCATAGGGACTCCCTAGGGACTCTCCGGACTCCCTACGGACTTTTTACATATATTACCTAATTTTGATGTTTTGATAGGTTTCAGACAAATCCATATGCAGAGTCCCTAGGGACTCTGATGGACTCCATTGGGACTCCACAGGGACTCCAGGCAAATTGGATAATGCAAATGCAGATGACTCTGATGTAGATAATAATTAGTCATTACAATATATGGACAATTGTACTCACAGTATTTCCCATAATCACCTTGTATTACTGCTGGAGTCCCAGGGAGTCCCTAGGGAGTCTGCACAGAGTCCATAGGGACTCCCTAGGGACTCTGTATATATGAATTTGTCTGAAACCTATCAAAACATCAAATTTAGGTAATATATGTAAAAAGTCCGTAGGGAGTCCCTTGGGACTCAAGTGACTCCAGCACATATATTACAAATTTCTCATAATACAAGGTAATTTTGCCTTGTTTTTTTGTTTGTTTGCACTGTCCTTGTATGCTGGTGTTGCAGTTGAGAGTGTCCACAGTTGTGTTAGGTGACAATGCTGTGTTTTTGGCAGAGAGTCCCTAGGGAGTCCCTAGGGAGTCCGTATGGTACTCAGGGGGGACTGACAAGTACTTGATGGTGACAGCATTGAGAGGCTCGAGAGACTGAACGATGTGCAGAGATTTACCATCCTTTTTAACAACACAAAACCAGCGAGATCGGTACGAAGAATTTGAATGCTGAAACACGCCAGCATCCATTTTCTTCTGAATAATTTCGCAGACTTGATCGTAGATGCCAGGAGGGATAGGGATGTTACGAAGGACCCAGGGGACGTGAGGAACTGTAGGAATCTCGATGGGAGGGAAGAAGTCTTCACGAAAATGACCGCGCTCTGAATCGTTCCATGCAAAAGCGTCCTGGTGAGCCATCATGACGTAGTGGATGAGTTTCTTCTCTTCAGACCAGAGAAAGTTGTCGGCTGAATGAACTTGATCGAAAAACTCCATTCGCTGCTGAGTGTAGCGACCAGTAGGGCGAAAATCAGGAGGATTTGGGGGCAGGGTAGGGAGTGTTGCAAGGGGATCGCCTTTGATGTCCCGAATGATACGAAATTTCTCTGAGAGCTGTGTGATGACCAGTTTTACCTTAACGCCCACAGGCTTATACTTTTTGCTAGCGAAAACGGAAACAGATGAATTAGTGGGAGAACGGGAGCGAAATTTGAAACGATAACGAGAACGGGCACAAGAATAAGAACGAAAACGAGATGGGGGATCAGAGTCCATAGCACTACTACAAGAATTTGAAGCAGAATGAGAAGACGAAACTGAAGAGGTGTCCTTTGAAGCAGATGATGAAGGAAATGAAGTAGAATTAAATGATGAATTTGGAACAGAACTGGACGACGAAGGAAGGGGATCAGAAGCGAAAACAGAATTAAAAAGTCCAGGAGAAATATCAGAAAAGGGATCAGTTGAAGTGGAGGAGTCCATTGGTCTGTAAGCTACGATACGAGGGGTACGAGAAACAGGATCATACTCTATGCAAAGTGCCATCGAATCCATATCTACGACACCTGTGCTTTGACCAAACTCCTCCTCTAATGAAAATCCTCCAATAAGTCCTGTGAATAAAAGTTGTGGTTGGCACAGCAGGAGCAACGATTGCGAGGAATTGTTGGTAAAGTGATGATACGATCGGTATTGGGATCCACAACAGTGATAGTCTGTCCTCCGTTGGCGAAATTTTGAACTGTTGTCGCTGCGAGAACATCAAATGGGCGTCCCAGAAGGATGTCATAGGCAGGGGAGCGAATAACATGGCACTGGAAGTAGAAGACAATGTCACCTATGAGGAATGGGACATTATGAGCGATACCAAGTGTCCGATTGATGTCTCCATTGGCTGACCGCATGTTGATCTGAATGGTGGGGTTGAGAGTGAGCCTGAGACGAAGCCAGACGTCCTCCGACATAGCTACGATCTGGCTACCTGGGTCCAAGATACATTTGACCTTCATCTTGCTGCCGACAGTACACATGAGGGAGCGAATTGACTGAGACTCTTTGGCAACCACAATCTCATCGAAGTCAGGTTGTTGTCCAGGGAGCATGTTGTTGGCATAGGATTCGAAAATATCGGTGGCAATGTACCGTTTGTCTGGTGTTGGTGGAGCTGGTGGACTAGAATCGTGATCAAGAGCAAAGGGAAGAGCGTCGACAGGGCAGGCAGGCGAATGAGACAAAAATGAAGTGCTGGGAGTGGACTGTCCTAAGTAGGGATCCTCCTTGATAACCTCGACGATGTTGGTGTCCTTGTTGCTGACTCTCTTGGTAGTGGTGGCGTCCCGATACTGAGAGCGAACCTCTGGTGATAATGATAAGAGTTCTCGACAGGTAAGCGTCACTTCTGAGTTGAGAGATCGATTGAAAACAGTAGAGGCGATAGCTGGATTGTGGATAGGTGGAAGATTACGATAAGATGAACCCGAATCAGGCTTCTTATTGCTCGAAGCGTTCGAAGCAACAGCAGGCTGATTGGAAGAAGAAGCAGGAATGGAATGAGAGTAAGGATCGGGAACATTGCGGAAAGGGTGTTCTGGAGCTACAGAAACGTTAGTAGGGGGTAAAATGGATACAGCAGGCGTTGGACGAGGTACTGGAGCGTTACTGGAAGCAACTGGTGGTTGAGAAGCTGGTGAGGCGATAGGAGCTGGCTGGGATGGTGCTGGAGCGTTCTGAATCGGTTGGGACACTTGCTGACGAGCCTGAGCACGAGTGCGTTGAGGACCTGAAGAAACCTGCGCGTTTCGAGCCTCACGAGACTCTAGAGCAAAGATTTCTGCCTGAAGCACAGCGATCTGGTCATCTGCAGATAAAACAATGGAGCTGGATGAAGTGAACGAGGGAGCGTGAACCTGAGGTTGAGAGCGATTGGGATTGGTGAGGATGGTGTGCATAAGCTGAGGAACGGCAAGCTGGTTGGGGTTCTGACGATGCCATTCATCAATACGATCCTTGAAGAGTTGACTGGGACCAATAGCAGGGATGTTGGCACCTGAAGGAAGTGCTATCCTGCCATACTGGTTTCGAATACACTTTCCTGCTCTGATATACTCTGTAACGAGTTCACAGCCTCGAATGAAGTGATCCCAACCACAGAAGTTGCAACCTTGCCTGACGTTTGAAGGTGGGCCACGACGAGAGCTGTCAGCGAGAGCCTGGATCGCTTTCTGCATATCATCAAGGCGAGCCATGATGTATGAGTTGTCCTGCTCAGTCTTCACAGGGCTGGCGCCCAGCGACGATGAGGGAACAGTGGCGACAGGATACTGTGATTGAGGAGGTGCAAATGAGGGAACAAATGGAACTGACATGGAAGGAAGGAAGGGATTCGAATGCTGGTGACCACGAATGACGAAGCTGGCTGCATCAACAACCTGCTTGGTGGTGAAGGGCATGTCTGGGTGCTGAGCTGTATGTGTGACCTGAAGGCGAATCGATACCTGAGTCCAGAGCGACTCTTGAAACCCTGTAACAAAGCGACGTTGGCACTCAATCTCGGACATACGATTCTTCGAGATGAGGAAGGAGGCGATGTGGGTGAAGTTGCGTTGATACTCGGCAATGTCAGCAACTGACTGAATGCCAGATTGACGTGTTTGGAAGATGAGCTGGGTGAGATCGTTGACAGAGAACTTGTTGTCCACAGTGTTGGCTTCGAGATAGAGCTCAATCACAGCGTCCTTGAACGTTTGGTAGTTGGCTGGAATGGCTGAGAACGAAGGTAGGGACGCCAGAGATCGGAGATGGAGTAATCTGCATAGCGACAGATGGCGTCTATCTTGTCACGGTCTGTAGTGACGCTGGCTTGCTGGCAGATGAACTCGACCTCGGCGAAGTACTGACGGATTTCATGAGCACGAGCGGCGGTGAACCTGGGGGCTGTAGTAGCACCACGACCTGGTAATGGAACAATAGTAGCCATGGTAAACGGAGCTGGAAATGATGGAGGAAGAGGTAGCGGTGAAGGCGAACAAGGTGTGTGATACTGGGAAGGGAGAGGAGCTGGTGACGAAGGTGGAGTGGGTGTAGGTAGGTCTTGGAAGGTGAAAAGAGGCGACGAAGGTGGTGAAGGAAGGTTGTTGTGAACGGCTTGAGCGTCAGGGACAAGCTCGAAGAATGAGTCGTCTGATAAGTCAAGCAGGTTTTGACCGTTACGAGCGAGTTCTGAATAAAGGGTGTTGGACTGTGAATTGAATTCTTCGATTGTTTGCTGACGGCAGGTACGAGAACGAAGCTGGCGTGGTGTTGACTGCAGTGTGACAAGTGAGAAAGGTATAGGTTGGCTTGCTCTTCACAAAGACCCCTCGCGGTGGGCTCCAAAATGATGATGAGCGCAACGGTAGGAGGAGGAATGGGCAATGAACACAAAACCAAATTGTGGGTGGGAAACGAAGTGTGAGGGTGAGGGCGTTGGTGAGTGAGGTGAGTGATGAGAATGAGCGCTCGTGTACGGGTTCGTGGGGTCCGGAGAGCTGAGGTTTGAAGAGGTAAGCTGGGGGCGATGGGGAGAGATTCAGGTCGGCGACGGCGACACTGAGAGACGAAACGAAGCGATTACAGGGCAGAAACCGACGGCGGCGGCGACTAGGAACGATAGCCAACGACGGTGGCTACATAGGACGACGAGGAGACGAAGAAAGACCAAGAAACTCGAACCAGACACGGCTGGTCACGCTGAGGGACTGAGATATGACGAGAGACGATAGGAAACGAACCAGACGACGCCTGGTATGACTGCTAAGGCAAAAAGAGAGTGGAACGAAGCTCAGACACGAAAATATGGGGGGTCAGAATGATCTGAGTTCTCCAGGCAGGCTAAGATACAAAGATATTGTAGCTACTGGAAAATGTATCTACAACAAGAGAAAACAATTGAATAATGATGGAGGTTGTCATATGAAACAAAGAAACAACAGATGGAACAATGGTTTTGAATAAATTAATGAAAAGAAGGTATGAAAATGTAAAGATGGTTGGTAGTGCAGGCATGATAGTGTGCTTGTGTGAGCGCTATACTGATGCTGTGGCCTAGGCGCTTGAACAGCAAGTCGCTGAATTAGTCCAAAAACGTACAAAGGTGCGAAAACGGAGATAGATGGGCGCGCAGCTCATCAGTGATGATGAAGAACATGATGTGCCTAATGTTGTTTGAATAGCATGCCAAGCTGGAATCCTTTTAATCAACAAATACTAAACATTTGCAGAGGACTGTGATATTTATTTGATTGCTGATCGGGTGAGAGTGATGTGTCCTGACTGAAAGCTTAGATGGTACAAAGACCATGATCATGCACAACGAGTCATTAAGGAGATTGAAAAGAAGGTAATCCAAAGGTGGAATGACCACTATGGGCAAGGTGAAGGCACAGAAGGGGAAGGTGGATCAGGGACACAAACCAGAGGTTCTGGTTCAAATCAGACTCAGCATGCACCAGTGTCACAGCAAAATGTGGTGTGCACAAATTCTTAATTTCAACTTCTTATGCAATAAGCACTGACTTACAATGTTTCCATTTCTTTAGAAGCAGAAATGCTCATGCTATGCACCTGTGGTTGCTGAGCAACGATACCCTGCTGATCACATTCAAACCTATCTCAAGGAGCCACTGGTTTCATCTGAAACCATTCAGGAATCTGGAGGCTACATCCAGTATTGGGAGAATGCTGTCAAGACATGTCCCAGGCTGGCACAGATGGCTAAGGACTTTTGCTCTGCACCAGGTATGTCTAAATGTGCTCTATATATTTTGTTATATCATTTATTGAAGTCTTATTTATTTTGTATTGTGATTAATCATAGCAACTTCGGTGGATGCAGAACAGGCCTTCTCAACAGGGTGTTGGCAGGTTAACCATCTGCAAACTGGTATGTCCTCTGATACCTTTAAAGCCAAGATGGCTGTCGATTCCTGGGCACGATCTCCATTATTCCCTGGCTTCAAGACCCTTACTTCCATAGTGGAGAAGGAGATTATGAGAGATCAAGATTCCAATTTATTCTTAGCACAGCCATCAGAATCAAATACTTCGTCTTAGCATTGTGAAATTCATTTTTATTTGTTGTATGTATGATTTCTAGTTGTATTAGTTTTGTGAAAGTGGATGTTATATAACTTTGTTTGTGATATTTCTGAGACAGCTTGTTGGATTCTAAGTATAACTGCATTAACAACACTTAAGCTCACAAATTAAGTTGATATAGGGACTTAAGATCATTATAAACCAGAATATACAAACTGCTTTCATTAAAATGGGATCCAAAAAATGATATTAAAATGTTTTTAAAATGATGAATATATTCACCATCAAGCACATTGAAAACTTCCAAATTAGGCAATGGCTAATTCACGCGCTGCTCATCTGCACTCACACCCTCAAACTAATTATAATTTATTATCAAGACAAGCTGTGATGACAATATTCAGTATACAAGCAGATATTTAATGATATAATTGATTAAAAATAAATTTGGAGCTTGGGGGAAGATCATTCAGTATAGAAAATGGCTGATAAGCTGGATGACACCCAAGTCGCTTGTAAAATTTCTCACAAATTGGCAGCCAAGGGAATATTTCGTATTTGGAGGGCAGGGAGACCTCTATTAAGGATTTTTTTTGATACATTTCGCACTATTTGGGTCAAAACTTTCTGTTCTGAGGTGAGTTGTGGATATCTGTGATATACGGATGAGACTGGATTACAGATATCCACTGTCTGTACCCATCCAGATCAGTCAGTTATCCATGCTTATCTGTAATTCGGATCTGGATATGTGACGGTCACATCCACCACAGGCCTTATCTGTAAAGCATGAGTTCCGTAAATGGGACGATAATCAGAAAGATAATAAGCCAAAGCGCAAGGAGTTATCACAGGAGGAACATGATGAACTCCGTGTGGCTAATAAATGTTTCAACTGTCGTGACACTGGCCATCAGGCTAGGCATTGCCCCAAGAAAAACAATCTCCCTGCACCAGAGCAAGGGTCATCATCGGGACCATGTATACGTAATTACAATGTGGAAATTGATATTGAGGAAACCGAAAGGTTGCATGACCTCATTCACGGTGAGGATACCCTCAACAAGTTCACTGCTAATATGATATATTTCGAACTTGATGATGATGACCAGAGTGATCATGGCTCACAGCGTGATTCTCAAATCTTGAGCCCAATGGATCTGGACAAGGGCAGTGATAAACGACCCTTTGACCATGAATTTGTTGACTATACGGAATACATGGATCCCAAGTACTTTTTGCTCTACAAGGATGACCCTCGCTATGGGCCTTATATTGGTGACCCTTGGGTAGCAAAGGCAATTGCTCAACTGAGCCACTGCTGATACTATCCAGGTGATGGCCTTTACTGACCCTTACAAGATCCTCTCGAGCCTCATTTCAATGTCTTCTGCAGCAACAAAGATGGTTCTCTGTATACCATATATGACAAGCTTCACAATATCATTAGTTGTATCTCCAAGCAATGCTTGGAAGATAATAATTTTAATCTTGTGAACTGGTACTACAATTATTGTGCCTATTCTCATGGTCTGCCAGAACGTGACCCCGAGTTCCCAGCACAAACCCCACACAGTGAGGACCCTTACGTGTTCCGCATTGAGCAAATTCTTGCTTCGTATCGCACCTGTTATCCAGGCGAATTGCGATCTGAGCGTCGGAATTACACCGATTTAATGAGATTTCATGTGATTCCACTCACTGAGGAAGATCACCATGACCCGGATGCATATACTATCATTGACCATAAACTTAGGTTCAAAACTAATATCGTGAAGGAGTTGTTAAAGCTCCCAAAATTTAATCTTATTCATTGGTATGAGAAAAAGCTCTCATGAAGCTTCACCAAATTATTGTCACTTCTTGATCAAGCACGGGATGATGATTATGGTCTTATTTGGCTATTTGATGGTATTGATCCATTCGATTTATTCTTTCAGGACATCGTTCGAGATGCCGAGACCTCTCATTTCTTGCAACATCACGGTTCATTTGATGAGTTGCAGAACTACTCTCTCGAGATGGAGATAAATGGTCAGAGCATACCACAGGGTACTCACCCTGCAGTTCAACAGAATTTATCAGTGGTGAAAGACTGTAAACGGTCAATCCCGAAACCAATCGTGATCACAGTCACAATTAATGGACACCCGTGTCGCGCACTTGTCAACACCGGGTCTCTAGGAGACTTCATGTCCAGCACCTTGGCCCAACAATTAAAGGTGTCTTGTGTCGAATTGATCAACCCCTTAGTGGTCCAGTTGGCTGTTCAGGGGTCTCGAACGAAAATAAATTATGGTGCTTATGTCCAGATGAAGTACCAGAATATTAGCGAGAAGCGCTATTTTGATATAATCATGATCAACATCTCAAATTATGATGTTATCTTAGGGATGCTGTTCCTTTATTCTCACCAAGTGTCTGTAGGGTTAAATCCGACTCGTGTCATCGTTGGCAATAATGAAGCCATTCACATGAAAGGCAGTGGGGTTGCAACCCTTTCGTCTAGAAGTATGCTTATTAACCCGCACAAACACGCGTGGCGTCTGTCAGAACGTCCAGGGTGTTTCCATCCCAAATGGACAAGGAAATGTGACGCACTGTCAAAATTATACTCAAATGATACGCCAGCAACAGAGCGCGTGCAGCACTGACGATGATGTGTCTGAAGACTCCTTGGGTGTTACCATGCCTGTGCTAGCTGGTATGGAGGGCGCAAGAGCTGTTGTACACACACATCGCGCTGGCAGTGTCGTCAAACCTGCTGAAAATCGCCTCCCAGGATCGTCGAGTGAGTTTCCTAGAAGAAGTTTTGTTCTCAAGAACCCTAGAGGACAAAAGGAGGGCGGGTCCAAGGAGAACTTGCCTATTAGCCAACAGCCTGAAGGAAAACGTAAATCAAAGGATCACAATGCACCTTTCGATTGTCAGGTTCCGCTTGAAGGCGTAGGACCATTCGAGACTCGCGAAGGTATGAAGAGGCATTCATCCCACACCTCTAAATGTCATCAAACCCCTCACAATCGATTCTCTCGTCCTACTCCACTACAAACATCTCGTGCTACTCGTTCTAAACCTACTCCTATCCCTCGTCCTCATGCTCCCACTCAATCCACTCGTCATTCTTCATCATCTACTCATCACAACCATTGTCATTGTCGCTTCCAGCCACCACCAGCGCCGCGAAATTCATTCAAACCCTCTCGACATCACATGCGCGCCTCTGATCAGCACTGTTTGCACTGTTTACCCAAGTCAGCTCCAGTCATCACTCCTCCTACTAGTATCAACATCAATTTAAATCTCACGATTACGACACCCACGAATACCCAGAAGAAGACCGGCCCTCGTCCTATCATCCATCCCCGAATTAAAAATGTTCATTACCAGTTCAGATCCATCCTCCTCGTCATCAATGATAATGGCAGTAAAACCGTCTATGATCTGTACTCCGTCAGCATGTACCAGAGCTTTGACAAAGACATTCGCAACGGCCACTTACCTATCAACCCAGGTGGATACAACAATTTCGCAATCAAGTTCAATAAGGTCTCCGGTATTGCTCAGAAATTCATCTCCCTCAACAGTAACAACATCTACACGTCTTCAGCGCAGCCTGTCCGGCTCGCAGATCTCGACTTCTCGATGTATCCTGTCAAATCTGGTTATTGCGTCCCTCAGCTCGAGACTGCAGGAATTTCCAACACTGATGGAACCACCGACGCCAACAATGTTAAAACTTCGCACAAGGACGATTTCTGAAGGAATTACCATGGGAGGAGAAACAACAATCGCCATCGTTGTCACCACGGTACTACCCCTTTCCCTAAGGATATTTTCAATCTCGACATCCCTCTCGACTCATCCTCGTCCTCGTCGTCTCCCTCTTACAATCAGCTCTCTGACAATTTTCATCGATTCATGAAAGAGTACCAAGCGTCCGGCCCTGTCATATCTTGGGTGTCAACTTTAGACGCGATCTCCCCTTTTACGTTTTACGTCGTTACCCGCAAATATCGACAATGCAATAACCACCCTATCAGGGTTGAGCACTGTTCATCCCTTGCAAGGCTCAAAGCCACTGACAATCCATTACGGAACTTCGCAAATGGAGAGGCTGAGGTAGGAGTCTGGAGCCAACCTCTAACAGCTTGCAAATCGTATTTGCTCGTCCTTGTCACGACCTATCACAACCTTCGTTCGCTACGAATGATAGTATTTTAAATTAAAATGTCCCTTTCACCGATCCCTGTGAAAGATTTTTCCCTAGTTATTTAAAGCCATTGGTCCATCTTCAGTCATATTTCGAGTTGCTCTCACAAACTCTGTCATCGGCCAAGATGTCCATTATCGTAACAACTGCTTCAACTTGATTTTGGATCATTTACAACAAAGGAAACAACGATTGGTACTACACAGATTGAAATATGCTTAGACTAGATATTCGACCATACTGCAGTAGCCCCGTTACTGATGAACGAATTGGATCCCATGGCGGTCAAATCAGCCTTGCTATCAACATGTGCTGCAAAAGGTGAAAATGAGTAAGTATAGGGCAAGGAGATTCAGCGCAGCAGTGTCAGTTGGACTTACGGATGAACTGAATGAAAAGAATGAAAATCAGAACGATGTGACGATAAGGTTGAAGGAAGGAAGGGAGAAGAAACTCACAAATGCAGTTAGGTTACTCTGCCCACTGGTCGGGTAGAAAAGAATCCTGTCTGGGTCAAAGTCGACGATGCTGCGCGTTCCGTTAGGAATATCGGCGAGCTTCGCCTTGATGCACATTACTCCTACGTGGTCTACGAGGAGCGTTAATGAAAGAGTCAACGATGAATGAAAAAATAATAAAAAGAAGAAAAGAAAGGCAACTCACTCATTCCCTTCGCCGATGCCTTATCCAAAGCAAAAGTAACCTTTTTTCCAGCTGACTGAAGGGAAATGGAGCAGGAGGTGGAACCTGCTGCACAGATGATGTCGGAAGATACTTCCATAGGATCATAAGGGAGCCAGCTTCCCTTGAGAGGAACTTCAGGATGGTCTGCATCGAAGCTTAGCCAGCCAATGGCGCTAGCCTGCAAGTTGGGGAAAGATTAAGTACAGGTAGTTTGATGCAAGACGGAGGAAACTTACAGGGTCTTTCCCAACAAACTGTAAATAGTTAATGCAAGGAATCTATGTTGAGCAATGTTACAAAGGAGAACCAAGCGCGAGTGTCATACCTGTGCAACATCTGTACCGTTTTTAGTGACAACGATGGAGAGCACAGAGCCAACGTTGAACTCGACAGAGTATGAGCATTCTCCGGTGAGGCTGTTCACGTCATTGTAGTACAAATTGCCTTTGGGGTCTGGTAGGAGGAAATAAATAAATCTGAAAAGTATATCGAGTATAAGGAGACCTTACCGCGGCCAAATGCGATGTTAGAAACAAATTCCTTCCTGACTCCACTACATTCGATACGAATTCCGATGAAGTCTTGTGGACTCCCGCCATGGTAGACTAGAGCAGAGGCTGGCTTGTAGGACTTGTACTTGTCTTCAGCGTCATCTCGGATTTGGCGGAAGGTCTTTGAGGTTTTGACGACTGGCATTTCGATGTGATGTGAACTCGAACGAGGATAAGGAAACGGTACTGAGTATGCAGTCACTTTTTATACTGCAGATAAAAGCACAAAGCGTTGAGGTGTATCCTTAGATTCTGACAGGTAAAATGCAACATAACTGAATTCTCCTTGGGTTGTAAAGCACCGGTAGACCATTTTGGACGTTCAACGTTGAAGTTCAAGATAACCTGAGATAGTTGCTGTGATTTGACAGTTGGAATGTCATGGAAGATATGTTTTCCTGTCGGCATTTGGAAGTCGGATAGAAGATATGAGCCGTGAATTCCAAGGAAGAGTCATGGGGCCAT
Source organism: Panaeolus papilionaceus (assembly GCA_015501605.1). Lineage (NCBI taxonomy): Eukaryota > Fungi > Basidiomycota > Agaricomycetes > Agaricales > Panaeolus > Panaeolus papilionaceus. The sequence goes on along the minus strand of JADNRZ010000023.1, from coordinate 738,564 downwards.
TGCTACTCGTACTAAGCCGACTACGCAGGATGTAGTGTAAGCATCATGAGGGTAAGTGGGAGAGTCTGAGGAGAGTCAGGCGACGATGTTGGCTTTGTTTGGTCTAATTGGCTTGTTCACAAACCACAGGGTCTTCCAATTCATTCTATTCTTTGAACGTGTATCTACTTTCTCACTTCATTCAGTTTTAAATGAAAGCAGCTTCATGGCCGAGTGTTTTCGTATCAACTGCCGCTTGTTTTGGCCTGCGGTATTAGATGAACTCCGAGGTCAAGCATTCTATGTATGTAACCAATTTCAATCAATAGTTCCCCGTGATTGAACCAGACATTCAGTCTTCAGATGACTCTGGGAATCATGGAATGCATTGGAATGCAATTGGAATCACGTCGCAAGATGCATAAAACTGTATGAATTCTAGGAAGGTCTGCTCACGGGCAAGCCTCACGATTACTATGCCTTCGTTTGCTGTTTCGGTAACCGCTACTGCTGGGGGTGCAGGAAGGGCTTCCTTCACATTTCCTAATTCCTTGAATGCGCGGTTCACTCCTGTCAACGGAATCAATGTTGTTTTTCTCGATTCAAGCACCGGCAACTTTCTTTCTTTCAAGTCCTTCAGCGATTCTAGCTCAATCTCTAGCGCTTGGGAAGGCTTTGCGACAGAGCTTGAGGGTTCTTCCATTCTACCCAACACTTATGTACTCATTGCCATCCAAGGCGGCAAGGCAGGCTACTTATCTATATCCAAACACATCCAACGCGCTCTCAGAACGATCGGCGCATTCCCGTTCTATGGCCAGAATGCCGCTTCCCTCACTTCATGGGCGTGTGTAGGACAACGTGGGGTTGGTGCTGGTATAGCCAGCGAATCCTTCGTCAGTCAAGCCAGTGGATCCACCACTTTACCCGCCAATCTCAACCAAATGGCAGCTATTGGCAATCCTCATGTTGTCGAGGTCAGCATTTCCTCAACTACAGGAACCTCTGGGATTGCGACTGTTTCTATTACTCTGGATCATGGAAAGAATCTCCTCGCTGGCACCGGTCCAGACGGAATATACATCGCTCAGATAGACTCCACCCGAGGTATCCATCGCTTGTCCACATTTTTTACCTTCGCAGAGACCGCTAGGTTCGCCAGACTTCTCACATCAACATTTGAAGCCGATATCATTGCCATCACATTCAAAAACCTTAACCTGTCGATCCTCAACTCCGAAGTTCAAGATGCCCTCTTGGGGATTGGGAGCGAGGTCGTTCAGGTTGATAACCCAGGATACGGCAATAATTGGATCCTCATTGGATCGCGTGCATTCCAAAATAGCGCGATGTTGGAGGCAGCAGCACCGCCCTTTAGCAGCGTCAAAGCCCAATATCACTTCATCACTCGCGATTCTCCAGGAGATACAACCGAGAAAAGCTATTCTATGCAAGGCTACGGAGTACGTTGTTCAGGCGCAAAGGACGAGCAAACCGTTGATATCCATGTCAATTCTGCCCTGCTCCGATCTTCCAAAGATATATTCCATTCATTCCAGATTGCAGCTATCTCTCCCGAGAGTCGTATCGTCGCCGGTTATCGGGCTTTTGATCTCCAAAACACCACCGACCAAGCTGGTGTCGTTGACTTCATTTCCCAGGTAGATATTTTATTTATTTATCTTGTGTAAGCATATCTCTGACGATTCCACTCTACCAGGTACCTCCCGGCCATATGATTCTTATCGCTTACAAGCTGATACAATTTGGCGTTGGCAGCAATAACGAAAAATTGCTCAACATGCTCGCCACACTTACGCCAGTTGCCTTCGATAGGTCGACGAGCACTGAGCTTCAACGCTTCTGCGTCCTTACGACCAAAGGTGGTGGTCCGGGTAGAAGCATTCACGCAGCCTATGGATCCAAAGAGACATTCTCCGTTGCTGCTCGTGTTCTCTCAACGCAATATTCAGCTACCGTTTACATAGACGCGTACTCTGGAAGTGCAACTTCAGCAGCATATGTCACTATCAATATGCGAACCATTCAGTTTGCGCAAGACGGTCTTCATATCGTCGTTTTCAACGGTCTCGGCGATTTCATAAAGACAGTGACCTTTGAAAGGAAACCTTCAACTGTGTACGACATTGCCCACTGGCTTGAGAATCTTCCCGACCAAATGCGTATCGTCATTGTTTCCAAGACCGCTTCCGATGAACTTTCCATCCCTCGTCTCAGCAGCGCCCTTGCCGAGTTCGGTGTCACACAGATTCCTCGTGGAAAAGGCTACGCCTTGGTTGGATCCAAAGGACGAAGTTATGGATGTGCTGGGGAGATTGCAGCCTCGGATTCCGCCACCGATGGGGTTCATTTGAAAGCTATATGGCCCAGCTATGAAACTGGCACGGCGTTGAAGGGGAATTGGGTAACGGTTTCGACGGAACCTAGCGAAAGAAACCGCCATGTTCTCGTCGACGGCAACGAAATCCTTGGAGTCCCAGCTGGGTCTGGCATTCAGGTCGTTACCCTTGGCCACGCAAATCCCGACGTCGACTCCATTGTCCAAGCTTCTGACCTTGACGAGGTTCGCGATGCTATCCGTGCTAATTCGTCTGAGGCAAAAACTATTTACGCAGTTTACATTCCTTGGAATTTCAATGACAGGAATGTCGTCGCCTTTCTCTGCCATGGTCTCGGCTCAATGTGGTCTGAAGAGATGCGGACTTCCCAAGACGGACTACTTCTCGTTGGCATCCCCAGTTTCGGCGCAGGAAGTGCACTTGAAATGCGCCTCACAGCCAGCACCTCGGGTGTGATCTCATTCTGGACTGGTCTCTTCACAGATGTCAAGACCTCATATGTTGTACCCAATCGTCGAGTGAGAGGTGTTCCTCTTGTGGTGATCATCGGAGGAGTTATTGTTGTTGCGGCCATTGTTGGTAAAATCGGGGAAATCATATGGACAGAAAACCAGGTCGTCGATAACCAAATTGCTGGCCCCGCGCCGCCTCTTATCACATCCCAAACCGACTCTCCACCTGCTAATCCTACCTTCAATACTGGTGTCGTACGCCGTGGTATCTTTATCGCCATGGATTATTGCCCCTCAGGAGGTGATAATGCGGCACAGTGCCAGCTTAAAGGGAAGGCCTACGCCCATATGAAGCCCCTTCTAAGTTTCTATCTCACTAATGGGCTTTTTAAAATCGAAAACACTAGGTTCTTATATGACGGAACTGATGCTCCTTCCAGCCATTGGCCCACCAAAGCCAATATCCAGGCTTGCATCGACTGGATCGTCAGGGATGTCGCAAATTAGGGTTCAGGCGTTGTCACGTGTTACAATGCGTTACAACAGCGCCTTACGCCCTTCAACGGACCGAGGCCGTTGGAACACGTTACAGCAAACCCTTGGGTCCTTACAACAGGGCCCTCAACGCCAGTTAACGCCCCGGTGTTGAACCGTGGAAACGGGCCCCCAACGCCGTTTCAACACTCATTGGCGACCGTGAACGGGCTTCAACGCCATAAACGGGCACTAACGGTATAAGCGGCCGTTAGAACGGGTGTGCGAAATTTGCGACAGAGAGCAAGGACGGCGACGTTGCGTACTTCCACATCTTCTCACATGGCACAATCAGCTATATCCCAGTCCCGAGCAAATCTTCGTACCCGACCGATTACAACGACAACTACTTCCTCTCCAACATTCGCAACGCCATCGCTAATCTCTCCACACGGATCAACTTCACGTTTTTCTTCAACTGCTGTCACTCTGGGAGGTGGTTAGGCCCAAATGAGCAGGTCCCGCGTGGTATTGCGATTGCTGCGGCACGTGCAGACAACACGATTGATATTCGGTATACAGCGCCGACAACATTCCTCAAGAAGATTATGGCGCGGTGTATTAAGGAGAAGGTGCCATTCCCGACGTATGAGGCTTTGCGTAGAGAGATCGAAAATAGCCAGAAAGATGCCAACCCGGCCGGTTCCTCAATTGACATACTACTTCAGTACAATTCGTCTATTACGAACCCGAACACTCTTCGCTGGTTGGATAGGATAGCTTGAAGCTCCCGAAAAATTCTTCACACATGTAGTGTCCATTATGATAACCGCTCTTGTACTGATAGCAGTGACCCCATGACGTTTCCTTGGAATTCATGCTTCTATCCAACTTGCAAATGCCGACTGAAAAACATATCTTCCATGACATTCCAACTGTCAAATCACAGGGATTATCACAGGTTTATCTTGAACTCCAACGTTGAATGTCCAAAATGATCTACCGGCGCTTTAGAAACCCTGTGGCTCCCAGATGTCACATCAAATTAGAACCGAACAAGCACCGCATATGCAATTCTCATTTGGCACATCAGGAAATTCAAGAGGTCCAGGTAATGGTATGTAAGGGACATATCAGCCTGAACGCGAACAGTCAGTGTTGCTACCAACGGGACGTTGTCAATGGAGTACGAAGACACAAGATTTTCGTTTCAGACGAGGAACCTGTGAACTCGGCTAGCGTTGAATGATAAACGAACATAGTCGATGGAAAAGCGATGGGCCAACCCAGAGGGATAGTAGTAACGAGATCAAATGGACTAGTACATGACGAATAAGCGACAAACCCACTAAGGCTGCATTTGAATCACCCATCTATGATCCCAAATCCAGTCTTCCTCGTAATCACGAAGTAATTTTTGGATAATGATCATGATGAGTTATGTATTCGCACACAATAAGTTTGGGTATTGGCAGGTAAAAGTGTTTCGAACATAACAGAGTGGAGGGATTGGCTGAGACACTGAAAATGAAGTTTAAACTTCAGCGCGGTCGTGCGTGGATGAGACCGAATATGATGGTGGGATCAGCAATTGTCCAGAGCGTGACACGTTGCAGTGGGTGTCGAATTACTTGTTGTGAAGGCGGTGTTGGCAAGGGTCGTGGCCTTGTTTTGGTCAACGGTGTAGGTGATCGTTATACAAAGGAAATGTGAAATGTTGAAGGTGAGTGAAGGCGTAGAAAGTCAAGGAGCAGGGAGTGTTGGCTCGGTCTTGAAACTCACATCCAAACCAACGCACGAGAAGCACGACGGAAACAGCACAAGAAACAAATGAATACTGACAGTTATGGAGATGTGTCCCTGGGATGTACACTGATCCCAAACCAAGCGCACAAATTGTAAAATAGACGAACAAGGAATGAAGCTGAATGCAGGGACGACAGGGATGAGGGGAAAGCAAGGGAAACAAAGGGATGCCAGAGATGACGAAGGGGGTGTAATATTGCGAACACTGGATACTTCTGTTAGCATGACCCTTCAATTGATACTCCAGCATTCTAGCCAAGAAGAGCGTTGAAGGTATATCCAGAAACCAGAAACCAGACCGTTTCCGCGAACCAGGTTGGAAAATGTCGATGGCGGAGTCAATGACGCGACACAAGATGGAGTAGTGAAAATGTAATATATTTGGGAACCTATCTATAAATTACATCTGAACAAATAAAAAGGTCAGAAAATCTTGATTTGGACGACGAAATGACAAAACTCACGGGCATACCATAGGTTTTTCCAATCCCATTCCTGTGCACACTAACTTTATCACCACCTTGCTAAAACTCGTCAACAGAACGCGAGGACAGCCATATTCCAAGTATAGAGCAAAGTTTGAAGAGGTAGGTGAAAGATGACGCGCTTGAACAAAGGTGGGATGGCAGATGGTGGAAGCAAGAACCAGCTCGGCACGGGTTCAACTGATGAACGACAAACGCACAAGATGATTGACTTACCTTTCATGTCCTGGTGTGCTCCCTACTGCATATCACTGGGATTGAAGCCATGGCCTGATTTTTAATAACGCGGTTATAAATTGAAAGTAATGTATTAAACACATTGACGATGGTGATGATGGTTGAAGAAAGAAATTGAACGCGTCGAATTTGGCACTTGCTGTGGGAAAATTATAGATAACAACAGGAATCAAGGTCATCAGCAAATCGGGAACTTTCTCGTATGCCAATAAAATGAGTAAAATATACTGTGAGGACAAAGATGTACCATAATGTAAAGTGGGGCCATTCTGAGCTCCAAAAGGTTTGATAAGATTGGGAAATTCAGCAACCTTAGGAACCTTGCCAACACTTCATCAATTTTGCGAGCCTTACCAAGAGTGGTTAAGGCATTTCATGATGGTGGGTAGGTGATCAGCAATATGGGCAGCTTATTCAATATTGCGACTAATAGTGATTATCAAAGTGGATGAAATTAGGGGTGTAGACAATACATCATATTAATTTGTCATGAATATCTGTACAAAAGGCTGTACATAGTATTAGATACACTAGATATGTACATAAATTTAATAAGGTTAATGCTCAAGTCAGAGACAGAACGAAGCCAGAAATAGTTGTCCAATGCAAGACTCAGTAATTTCCGAAACAAATGCAGCAGTTGCCAGTACCAGATTTAGCACAGAGAAACCAAAAGACACCATGAGTAGTGAATCGAGATTTGAGATATCAATACAGGAACAGGACGTGCTATGACAAGGACCTGTTCAACATACCTTGGATGCAATGATGGTAGCAGTCGAAGTTAAGGTGGGGAAGTATTCGGTATCACACTGGTTGGACACTCTTTTATGTGCCCGTAGACTGCCCCACATAACAACACCAGCTCCATTTGAGTGTGGAGCTGTTGAGCTGCTCCAATGAGCTCCGTGTCATGGGTCAACCGGTCACACCATGCCCACTAACCTTTTGGGCACTATTTGAGGGGGACTGGAGGCTTGTGGAGGTCTTGCGAGGTGTTTCCAATAATTATGAAAACCTTATAAGGCTTTCCTAACCTTGCGAAAATTCACAATCTTAAGTTTGGCACAGAATGTGACAATATCATTTACATGGTCTTTAATTGGTCTTGTATGTTCGACTGAACATCGATTGTCCCTATTAGGGCCAATTTGCATTACCTGGTAAAAATCGTTTTGCTGATGGTTGTGAGCTGGCCACCAAGTCCAACGTTGTACCTCCTTACCATCTACCAATAGCTGCGAAATCTAATACTTACATGATCTTTCAGTATGCCCAGGAAGAACCACAAGGCTATGAATGAGAACTTGGTGGCGCAGATCTTAGGACGAATCAGAGACGCGCAAGCCCCTAATAGCGTGGTTCAAACTGCGATGCAGTATTTGAACGAAGGCTTGGAACGGCTGGGTATGGCTTACGCGGTGACAGGAAAAGCTGCTCAGTTTGAGATTGGAATTCGTAAACGCCTCAAGGTGAGTTTAACATTTTTTATCACCTGCTCGAATAACGAACACATCTTTCGTTAGAAAATCAATGTTGCTCTGTTGAACCACGACACGTCTCCAGAGGATGTAGCCAAGGAACTAGCAGAACTGAACTTTGACAACAAAAGCCCTTTCAACCTGTCTGAATTGGGGGATTTCATTTTCAAAGACCCGCGATTTTGCTCGACGAAACTTTACAAGATTGTGCTGTTCTCCGTCTCTGCTCTCTCACCATCTAAACAAACACCGTTCGAAGCTTCTCGCCTCGTTAGGTCGAAGGCCGGATGGCTCATGATGTCCCCGTTTTTCTTGCTTCTGGACTATTTGATCAAAGCTAAGAAGAAAATCCAAAAAGCTATCGATTCTGGTAATACAACGGTCGAAATCATCGAGGCAGATGATGGTTCTGGCAAGATTCACACTCTCAAGTCTGGAAAAGCTCCCAAGATGGTGTTCCCACCTTCGCGATCTGACCGAGCATCAGAGACCTGGCAATCTCGCGAACCTTCAGTTCCTCAAAGATCATCATATTGAAGCCGCCAAGTACATAGCCTTGTTCGTCCAGGAAATCCGCACCCTCTCCCCTTTCCGTCTTATCTTCCGCGACTCCTCTGGAACAACACAGGCAGAATTCGGTTCCCCCTCTTCGATTGCAGAAACATCTTCTGTATCAAATTCGACACCAGCTCCTTCTGCACGACGAAGTCCCTCAGCACCACTGTCGGAGAGAGAAAGCCCAACCCCAGAAGAAGACCTTTGGTACGACATTCCATCGTCTGATGTAGACAACGTGTCCGATGTCTCCATGGACTCACCATCCAAATCTCTCAAAAAAGGTGAAGAAGAGGCAACGACCTCGCCCACTGTACGGTCTCTGCGTTGGGTTGCGGAAGCAGCAGTGTGTAATCTTTTGCTGTTGGGTCTTTCACCTGGGCTCATGGGAGGTATGGCGAATTTACTTTACGGAGCTCTGACAGTTCCATCGGTACGTTAATTCTTGTCAAAAACTTGGTTCCCGAATCCAACTCACCTCTGAACCTTTCGCAGCGCATCGAAATCGCTGTTTACGCCCCACTGACAGAAAAGGTCAATGCTGTCAAGATTAAACGATGGATGGCTAGTCACAAGAGTGAAGAGTTCAGAATGGTTGGCAAGACTCTTTATTGTAGGCCACGACAGCATCAAAACTTAGACTTTGAATTCGTCATTGCGGGTCCGGATGCGCACAGAAAACATGGCTATAGGATTGACATCTTCCTCCCTTCCACCTCCCCTCTTCCACCCTTCGATCCAAATTCTCTCAACCATACCCAGTGGGTGGGATCGCTTCCTGTTGTACCATTTGGATTCACGCTTTTGCATAAGCTCAGGATATGGGCCAACTCTGTCAAGCATTGTCGCCCTGCTGAGGCGAAACAACGACATGCAGACGACCTCTTTGCTCTTTTACAACAAGATAGATATCTTGAGTATTATCGCAAAGAAAGACCTTGGGACGATGAGACATTGTTGAACGATGATTTAAGGAAGAAGTCGAAGAACAGGGTCGAGAATTATATCAAGAAATGTGTTCACGGGCCCGCGTCTCAAGCGGAGTGGGTTCGACTTGGATTGGCTTAGGCGAATCTAACGTTGACATTCTTTTTTTGTGTGTCTATTTTTTTCTTTCTATTTTCATGCCTCTCGTTTTACGTCGATATTCGTTCTTGCCTCGCACATATCACCCCTACACACCACTTTGGAAACCACTCATATCATTCTCTCGCATCGATTTCGCTTTCATCTTGCTCTTGTACTTTCTGCATTTTTCATCACATTTCCGCATCGAATTTCGTACAGCTCGTCCTATTTACTTCATCCTCTTCATTCTAGATTATAATCCATACTATTTTCAAGTTGCTATTCTAGCCGTACATTTGTCAGATACCTGCCATCGTATCAATACCATTGGAGTTTCATTCTTTGTGTTGTGCCCAGAGTTAAATCCAGTGTCCCTGTCGCATAAGTTGCAATGAACCGTTTAGTTGAACGCTGGAAGGGTGTCGCATCTTTCAGCTGATCATTAGACATGCCTGTCACGACCTCGCTTTACTATTTCTCTCTCTGAGTCTCTTGGGCTCCAATGCATTCAAATCATTGATGAAGAATGGGAAAAGAACATAACACACTTGCAGGATGAGATACACAGATTGCGCAACTTCTATCAGAAGGACCTTTGAAGGAGTCAATTCTGTGTCGAGATATGGAGCTGAGGTCGAATGAGTCGGAGAAGAGCCGGAACCAACTTACAGTGGTAGGGCGGTTTTAGATATAAACTGTAGAAATAATTAGTTATTTAGTTTTCTAGCTACACATTGCTTGCTACACACATGGTCAGCAAGCCAAAATTTCACGAAAAAATAAATCTATAGCAGTACGCGATTTCATACAAAAACGGGGCACTGGTACATTAAAATTTGCTAGCCAAGTAATAAAAATGTTGCAGAAAATACATATAGTCAAGCTTATCAGCGGATTTTTCTAATTTTAGAACGGCTTGATATAATTCCAGGAAGATTACTGGCAGTCCAGCACAAAGTATTTCAGGGGACGTGCTTGCCTTGACGTGTATGACGGTCTCAAGATTGGCTGGGGTAGGGTGCTGCTCAAAATTCTCGCATTCCTTGTCCCAAGGCAGTTCCCCTTTTATTAAGAAGAGAATACAATTGGCCAAGGAGAGGAGGTCGTCGGACGTTGAAGGTGCTTTAGAGGAACATCAATAAAGAATGATAAAGAAGGAAATGCAGCGCTAATTCACGGACCTAGTGTTGCCGACGATAAGCGCCAATGACTGGCGAATCGTGTACTGGTGTGTGGAATGCCCTCTGTACGACCCGAGATCATGGATGCACCAAAATCTATGAGAAAAATGCGAGAACGACTATAGCGATCGCGCGGTGGGGCAATGGTGACATTTGAGGGGGAGATGTCCCCATGGATGACATCTCTTTTATGCATCAGGTTGACAGTCAAAAGCTGGAATCTCGTTACAAAACACAACTCAGGTAGATATCAGTGTAAAACGCACAAGTTTACAAAGAAGGCGTGCAATTAGGGGCAGCCTGTGCTGCATGGCCATCTTGTGGAAGGCAATTGTTGAGAGTGGATTTCCCACATGCTCCATAATAAGAGAGCGTGTCGTGTTGGTCTCGAGAATAGTGACATGCCCTACGATTCCTGGAATGTTTCTTAATCGATTGTATGCTTGGTATTCGTGGTTAAGAACGGTGGAGGTGATCGGTGTGACTTTTGCGACTTTTTTTGGTTTAATTTCAAGGACATAAACTTGCCCTAAAGAAAATGGAGTGCAGAATGCGTCGACATCAAATGAGACTGTAACACGAGAAAGCAACTTACCGAATGAACCTTCTGCTATCAATTGGCCCAACATGATGTAAAATGAATTCAAACCTGAAAGTCGAGTTCAAGGAAGAAGGAGTAGGCGTGCGAACATCATGTTCAACTTGGATCTTGGCTTTCTTCTCTCATCATCTGGCTATCATCGTCTGAGCTTTGGGGTCAGCTACTTCACTATCCTGGTCGACCTGCTTTCTATAATTTTACTCTGTTTAATTCTACTGATTGTTTGACTTCAATTACTCATCTTTCATTTTCGGACGTTCCAAGAAATGACTCCTGATACACCACCTTGCTATCATCTATTTCTAGTGGGAGTCTATGGCTCATAATACTTTCTGTTATATTTCTTGGCCCTTCTATTTTTTGTGTAATTCGGTGTCTAAGTTTCAATCAACGGCAAAATATCCTTGTTTGGAATGTAGATAACCAATGGCGGTTGTCATCTGTTCTGTCATTTACGGCCAATGTCTGCCTGCTAGATCTGTCGTGCGGCAGAGTCTGCTGGGACGGTCTCACTCAACCCCAGGGCACACGTTCAAAATTTACGTTTAATTTTGAATTTTTTTGAGGGTTAAATCAGGCAAGAGCCCTTTGAAAACGTACCCTCCCCTCCGTCGCGACCTTCATTCTTCACTTTCTCTACGATAAAGACGGTGGAGGGTGAGCTTTATATGCGCTTCTTACTGCGGCTAGACCAGATTCAAAAGGGTGTCCTTGCTCTTGACTGAGCCTCTTTTTCTTTTTCTTCTTCTCCCGCCTTGACTTGGTCGCTGGTACCATGTTATTCGCAACACCCATTCTGCACAAACCCTCAATGTAATTGAAATTCATTTTCTCTTCTGGAAGACTATGGCCAGGATGGTGGTGTGCAAACCTGGGTGTGCCAGTGGCGGAAAGGACTAGCATGAAGGTTTGAACTGGGATGTGATTTTAACTTTCATCATCCTACTTATCAACCTTCTGATGCTTTTGTTCGATTTTCGCCATGCCCAAGGCTCGCTCCCAACACCGCCTACTTGAATTTCCTTGCACGTCGTCCTTGGAAATAAACAAAACAGCGGGGTTTCCTCATTGAACGTGCACAGTGATACTGGGTCAAGGGCATGGAAAATTGGACGTGGCTCATGCGATCGCCGATCACAGGTAGAGCCGTAGGGTTTGAAATGGGAGTGTATGGTCCTCCAGAGGCAAGTCTTTTTAGTTTGATTTCCACTCTTACGACTGATATTGACAACACATTTTGCCTCCCAGAGAATTCCCGTGGCGTTGCTGGATCAAAACCCGCTCACGACGCCTACAACTGCGCCACATGTCTCGCCCAACTCGTCTTTGATCAACAGCATCACTTCTTCAAAGCAATGCCGCCTCGTCAATCAATTGCCGAGACTTGTGACGCACCAGGACAGTGCACACTCACTCCACGGATCTGGTCTTCAGCGACGAAAGGATAGGCTTCATGCATCACACCTGCAAAGTCGCTTCTTCAAAGCCAATCATCATCCTCTTTTTTCACAACTTCAGTTCTCCCACCTCGTAAAATCTAAACCCGGATGCTCAATGACTTCTGCATTTTCCTTCCTCTTGGACTACTTGGTGACGATGACTCGCAGCGCCCAAGCCTCCACAGAATTCGGACGCACTAAGATTGTGGCCATCACCTCATTGAAAGGAACAAACTCTGAAGACATCCTGGTTTTTAATCGCCAAAGACAGGGAAGCTCATTTACTCTATGCTACACAAAATGCGACCTGGGCATCCCGACGACCGCCAATTTGTGGAGAAGCATCACGCTGGGGCCATCTTGTATATGTCGTCCTTGGTTCCAGAGCTCTCTTCCTTCCCTTCTTTTCAGCATTTTTTCGCCTGTTGTTCATGTCAGGACGAGCAGCACCCGCCGCACCTATCACCATCGTGGTCACCACCACCTCCACCACGACGTGCACCCCTTTGACCACCACTCATTGCTGAATTGCCCACACGACCTACCTCAAGGTCTTTACGCTGGGTCGCTGAAACCTCGCTCAACGCTCTGAGCTTTTGTGGGTTATCTGGGACTCTGTTTGGGGACATACTGCACGGCGTTCAATGCAAGCTGACAGTAAGTTATTCTCTCGTCTTCTTCTATTTATCGTCGTGAGCCATACTCATTCCATTTTTTTTACCCGGTATTTAGGACCTCACAGTCAACACCAGTTGAACGAATCCGAGGTCCAACGTCTCGTCGTCGTGCAAGACCCGGCCAATTTCAACATGGTACCACATTGGGATGTACCAGGCATATACGTCTTATTTATTACCGTCCCTCAACCACAACCGCCAATCCCTAGGCTTCAAATTCAACATTGGGTCCAGAACAATGTCCTCTCTCGCCTCTCATCCTGCTCAACTGGATGCACATCCACGGCTGCCTGTCATAACTTATGATATTGCTCTCTTGCGCCAACTGGACGAGTGGTATGAAATTCATATCTCTGGCTCGCCTGAGCACAGCCAAGACGCAGAGAGGATGTTGGAGTTTCTTCAGCCCAAGCAGGAGACTTGTCTCATGAGCCTTTGAACGGAAAAAGTGAGGGTGTTTGTCGAGGAGCGTTGTCATGGGCGCGACTCAGAGGAGTGGGTTAGGTTGGGATTTTCAGAAGATTTATGAGGGGGGGTTTCTGCCCTTTTTCCCAACCTTGTTGTTTTCTTTTTGCTGTCGCGTACCTTCACAGGAGTCCTTTCAATAATTCCTTGTTCTTATCCCTTTTACTTGCGTCATTCTCGTCGTAACATTCAACACTGCCCATTGTCCTCGCTATCGTATTGCTGTCAACATATCACCTAATTCGCGTCGTTCCATCCGACCTCCTGCTGTCGTCGCTGTCGTGTAATCCTCCTTACTATACCAAACTCCTCTCCTTAATTTTCTTTTGCGCTGTGTAGCTCTAATCATCATTTGGTCTTCAGTGTCATTGACATCGCGAGTCAGCCCAATTTATTGAGTTTTCTTGGAATTCTATGTGCAAGAATCCAGGAAATAGACAAGCAGAAACAAGCAGAGTTCCCTCCTCGTGCTTAAATGACCTGTGTCCTTCATGAGACCATGAAGTCGTTTAGATCCCAGCTGATAGAAAAGAGAGACAGCGAAGATTTAGATAGAAATATAAGGACTTGGACAGTATTTTTGGCGGTGAAAACAAGAGGTTATGCGCCAGGCTGTGAACGTTCTATGTAGGACAATCGCAGCTAGGATCCTTTAGGAGTTAAAGAATAAAAGCGGCGATCGATTTGGAATTGAAGCAATAAAATCGTATGTTGACCACGCTTTGATTATCTGGTATGTTTCCCAGAAACACCCGGAGCTGGAGGGACTCTGTCCAGGCAGGACTCAGCAGATATCGTTAACGTTGGCCTAGAGTCTCCTCATTGGTTGCTAGTGGTGTCGACGTTAGGGTGAGAGTTGGTCGCTGAAAAATGGTGTGAACACGTTGACTGACATCCATCGTTTATTGCAAGGAAAATCTATGGGAGAATGTTAGAAAGAAGGAAAAAGTTCAGACTTACCCGAGTATGTCATGCAGAGGGCACACCATCCAAGACGGGCGTTATTGCCCATAAGAATTATTGAGATACCCTTAGACAAAATTAGCCGCTGTGTCTGTGAAAGGAGGTAAGTCCAACAGTGAATTCGGCTGAAAGAAGGCTAGGGATTATTGTGGGGAGTCTTTGTCCAAAGATGATTGAGGCCGTCCAAAAACTCGCAAAACATCAACATATAGATGCAAAATTGGGCATCAATTCATAAGCGTAGTAATACAGAAAAAAAGAAGGAAGCTGAGTGATACAAAATGCCAATTACAACTCGATTTCTCGGACACCATCCTTGTCGACGATCTTCACTTTGTATTTGCCAGGTGTCACGACCAGACGCTTGGACACCTCGTCAATGCAGCGTTTCAAGGTAGCAATGCCTTCTTCCAATGAAGCGCTGGGATCGTGATATCTGTAGTAGATAGGCTGAGTTATAAGCTATTCAAGGCATTTAGAGAAATACGTACCGATCCAGCAAACTCAGAGCAAAGTAAGCACCATAACCATGAGCAGCAAAGGGCACTTCCGTCATCGTGCCAAGGTAATCAATCCAGTAGAGGTGGGGGTCATGAGATGCTGTGTCGTATCCACCAAGTAGCAGGTTGACTGAGTAAGGCTTGCGAGAACGTAAGGATTCAGCCAGCGATCTCCTGATCCATGATGCAGCAGCAGATGGCCGGAGAGCGTAGATGTTGCGAATTTGGTACAGGCGGATGTTACGCTCAACGTATTCCGCAAATTGGACAGTGTCACCTTCAAAATCGTCAGACCTTCCACCCAGCAGAATAGATTTATCCTACACTCACCTGGTTCCCCGGAGTACGCCATGAGGAGATGTGGGCTGAGCGTCTTGATCTTATCTTCGTCAGTTTTCATTTTCACGATTGAGCGGGCAGCCGTGGTATCTGAGGCCATGAGGACGTAGCCCTTCCCCGTAATTCCAAACGATGTCTCCATGATGTGCGGTACTTAAGTGGTAGTGGTGGTCAAAGACTAGAAATGAAATTGGGGACGATGCCAACTGAGGACTGCATGACGCGTCGCACACGCGTCGTGGGAATCTTGGCGGGCCGCTGCCCGGATATATTTCCTACCTCACGACAGGGGCAGTTGCGGGCTCAGGGTCGAATTGGCTCTTACTTCGTTCGAACTTTCATCCGGGTCTGCCCATTCTGTACTCTATCAACTTCAATGCGTGCTCCTATGCTAACACCCAAGAAAAGAGCTCTCATTTACGAGTCAAAATGATTTAAATGTCTCTTTTATTATTTTAACAGCCTCCCAAGAATCCTACTTCGTAACCTCAAAGTCGTCCCACCACTCAAAAAAAAAAAACCAGCATCACCTCTCCGTATTGGATACAAGTAGAATTTTAACCCTCACAAAATTCATTGTCGTGCTTCTGCATCAAGAGGAGCAGGTGATTTGATCTGTGAAGGAAAGGTGTGCTTCATTCATCAGTTGTTCATTGAAAATCGTCCAATACTGTAACTTATGTTGCCGTGCTCTAGGTCTCACCTCAAGCTACAATATCTACAACTTGTAAATATGTTGCCGCTGTATCGGGATACGTGAGTACCTGTCAAGCTTCGTCTATTCATCGGCTGTTAGGATGCCTATACAAGCGATATTTGAAGGAGCCTTGGGTCGCATTCGTGCTTTCCAGCAGCATATCTCCTCTTGATAGATCAATTTTTCTCCTATCTGACTTCTTCTAATCGTTTCTATTTATAAACGAATACTAACTGGGTTTGTCGCTTCACAGACGTTCCATTACCAACTGCGATAGTGACCGGAGCAGAAGTACAACCTCGACTCGGATTTCAACATTTTGTCTCTAGACTGTGCTATTTCCTCAGGAGTAACGCGCCCTTGGGACATTGCCTCATCTCTTTCTTTCGGAACGAGTTTTGTTGTGATTTTGCCAAGGCAAGTAAGCTGCCATCACCTCTTTTTTGCTCGATATTTAACCTGGGGAACTCATATTTACTATTTTTCTAGTTCTCGCTCTTGTTTAAATTGCTTGTAGTACTTTGTCGACGGAAGCTTATATACATGTAAGTGCGCATCAAGCGTTTTCGACCTTTCATCTTTCATGATGTCCAAGCTTCTTATGTATTGAAGGAGGCCGAGTCACGTTAATCGACTCCCTCCACCTGATAACACAAGTCTCTGACTTTTTCTTCAGTTTTCTTGATATACGATCTACTACTTAAGCTAATCGGGCTTCTTTCTATGCAGATGTCAATTTTTTGTCCATCGTAGTGACCTTTGCGATACCGTTGAATATGTGGGCTGTCCGAGGGAAACGATTCCACCCAGCGTTCTTTTCAACAAGGTATGAGTTACAAATGCGACCTTGGCGTTTGTTCCTATCTTCAGTCTCACTCTAATCCCCTTCGATAGAAAGTCTGGCTGAGTTTCTTCCCGCTGAAAAAATACCTGGTACCGTCGTGATGTTGCCTTGGATTGCAAGTTACGCCTCCTCACTACCCTGTCCACGGAGAGCCTCGCGCTAGTCTTAACGTTTCGAAATGTGAGTATTTATCAAGTCATTTGGTCCGTTAGTGTTTCAGGATGTCAATTCCAGTAAAACTGAAGGAGGCTGGGGTACAATGCTGTCTCCCTCCAGATGGTTAAAGTAATTCCCATCTGATTTCTTTTCCAAATTCTGCTGGCATACCCATGAACGCGTTCTAAGGTTTTCATTTCGCAGATGTCAAGTTGCTTGCGTGTTGAGTCGCGCTTTTGGTCGATTTGAACATTGGGACATCGTTGAAAGGAAGAGCTGGGTGAAACAAGTTGTTCCCCGATGCCAAGTACGTTATATTCTATGAAGTCAATGAACGGCCATTGAACGGTGACATTGCAGCCATGGACCCGTGCCAGGTTTGCCCGTTAAACCCCGTGGAAATCTCATCCCTCCGTGAAACACCTCACGCCTTTGCTTGGATCTCAATCACCTTGGGCCCTGTGTTTATAAGTTATGACTTGCGAGTGAGTGACGGTTTACAGCCGCTTTCATATCGATAGGCCAAAATGTTTTCATATACATATGTGACGTGGTGTGACCAGATGCTGATGGGACCTTCGGGAAAGGGTTTGGACAGCTACAAAAAACTCGGCTATAACCATACTAACGTATCTCGAAAACTTTGGGTACAGTGGTTTTTGACCTCTGGCCTGCTTCTGAGTGTTATTGCGAGCATATAAAATGCACCTTTGGTAAATAAGCCCTAGGACTGCAAATATTCCGCAAAATTTGGATGTTTTTGGGCCGTGAACGCGTCCTTTCTGTTATCCTGTTCGAGGGAGTGGCCTCTTGGACAGTACCGTAACGATCAAAATTCGGATATAATTCGAGGTCCGTTCGTCACAAAATGTCACTGTATGAACGTTGTTGCGGCCTATCGATATGAAAACGGCTGTAAATTGCAGTTATCTCGTTATCTCCGCAAGAGGCGATATGATAGGTTCTCAGGCTTGAGCCTGAGAACCCAATCCTTGCTTTTTTGGCTGCTGTGTTTCCCTTCTTGCCATTCTGCCTATCCCATCGATTGTCACTAACATGAACTGATTTTTTGAGTCGCTCCCCAGTCTAGATAGTCGAAAACCAGAAAGATAGACATTATCGTTGACGCTATTTGATTCTTCGACATCAGCTACTCGAGATATGGCTCGCCAAGGGGCTGTGGCTCTGTCGATGCTTCATTTGCAAGTTGGATGAGGGTGAGTGGTTTGTGTCGCCAGTTTTCAAGTCGCCGGATGTCAAAAATTTGTTCTACGTTGTTGATAACGAATGGACTATGTGTCCTCGTTAACCTCATGATACAGTATTTCTGTTCTTCTGATCTTCACTCTGTTCTCAATGTCGTGTCCACGTTGCTGACGTTGTTCTCCTCTCTAGCTACATACTGCGACACGTTAGGATTGTGTTAGACAAGTCTCAGCAGTTGTTCCAACCTCTTCCCGAAGCACTCATCAAAATATGGTCACCCATGTCACATATGTTCTTGGGTTGACAAACGACCATATGAAACCGGCTGTAAAGTGGGTCTGAAGGAACACCTTGTCAAAGACAGGAAGAACTTAAATTCATGGTCCTTCGTGTGCGCTAGACACAGCCATGAAGGCAGCTAAAAACTTGTCAGTTGCTTTCGATAAAGGAGTTGAAGAGTCGAAGTCATTGCTGGAACAGGTTTGGGAAAGGTCGGACTACGATTACCACGTACGTTGGAAGATAGTTAGATGTTATCATGATGTTTGTTGTTTCTCGTATCTGCAATATGTACAACACTCGGGTTCTAAGATGCTCCACTCTCAATGGAGATGCTTGTGAATTGTGATTAGAGCCTACAGCCCTATTGGTTGCAACTTTTGATATGCATCTTTTGCGGGGAGTCTGTCAGACAGTTGGTTCTGTGTCGCTGTCGTTGTCACAAGTCTTCCAATGATCCCCTCTAATTTGTACCCTCATTTTTTACTTAAATTTAATTTGAATTTAAAAGGCGCTTCCGTGCCAAAATCCTTCTCTGATATCAACCAGCTTGGGAAATCCTCCTTACAATTAATACAAAGCAGGGCCGAGAGTACCGGGGGGCTTCGACAGCTGACCTTCGGATCCCATTGAATTGTTATTCTCACCATCCTGGGTTTCTAGAGAACCCTCGTACCGTATGACTTTTTGTCTTTCTTCCGTTACCACCACGTCGCAGCTGGCGTAAACATCAGTGAACGCTCATCGTCCTCTCTCCAACATCGCAGCGATATGCAGGTCTTCTCAGCAACACGAGTACTGCGCAGTCTTGGTGGACGATGATATAACGGTCTTGTACGACTCGATCTGATTGCAGGACACAGTGGAGTCAATCAGCGTTGAGGTTGATATTCTGGTCGTGTGAGTTGGATTAAATATTTTTATTCTTGTTCAGTTCTTTTGTAGCGACTACTCCTTCAACTCGCTCTTGAAACAGCGACTAATCCTTCTTTTTCATCTTTACCAGTCCTCAACTTCCGGACGAGCCTGAAGTGGTCTTGTGTGGATCAGAGGCTAGAACCCATCACCTATGTAACCGTCCGTCATCCGTTGGAAACATTAGCAAAAGACGTGAGTACACTCCTCCCTCGCAACTCCCAAAGGATGTTACTTTACAGAATCGCATTGACAACGAATGGACCACCGGTCCTGCCGTGATGTGATATCATTTATTTAACCTTCGTTCTGATTTTTCTCTTCGACTTCAATGTTGTCTTGTATCTTGTGCTGACTCTTCTCCAGGTAGCGGGATCGTCAGCCTCTAGCATACTGTCAGTCTCTTCAAGTTGGTGTGCGACATTGACAGGGTCCGATTCAAACCGTGCTGAGAGGTTATCGATTTGCTGAGCGGACGATCATGGAGACCATAGTGGTGAGCTTGTTTCCTTGTCTTCTTGTTCGTACATCTCGGATGGTTCTTTATCAACTAGTCTGAACTGGATCGTTTTGCGATCCAATTCTATGATGTCACGTTATGTTCTGATCTTTATTTTGCTCATTGGACACTCGGTTCTTGACGTTTGCTGATCATATTTATTACCTTTATACTTAGGACTTGAAATAACTCGACCATCCGAGCAGTCACGGGGACAGTTTAGATAGAGGATAGTTGAACGCCTCCTTGCTTGACCATCTCAATTCAGTATTGGGCTATCATATATCTCTGAATAAATGAGATGAGCGATTACCGAACCAATAGTCGAGGAAAGTCGTTGAGAATTTGCTCAGGTTCGAGTTCACTTTGCTACAAAGATTCTTCGGACACGAGATTGAAGCGGCAAGCAAAGGACACTATTGTATTTCAATTATGTTTAGGATTGTCCGGTTTAGAAGATGAAAACTACATATGACGAGATAACGATGTATGTACAGCGTTAGGGTGGTGATGGGTATGGCACAGTGGTGTCAAGCGATGAGATGATGCCAAAATATGAAAGATAGAAATCATGCGGAAAGGTGAGGGTGTTATAAAGGAATGGATGTTATGAAACCTTCGAGTGAGAATGAATGAGTGTTTTTCGGCGTAAGTACTGATAATAGTGGGGACTACGAAAGAAAAAAAAAGGAGAAAAAAAGGGCACGGCTGGTATTTATAACGGAATGGGTAGCACCATGGAAGAAAATGTCAACTTGAATGGTAGATACAGAAATAAGGATAAGATGCGAAAGATAGCATGCGACAACATAGATAGCGAGCGATAGCAATATGCAAGAGGCGTCAGTCCAGCGATCGCGTACTAATGCCAACCCGATGTTCGTCGCCTGCCATAATTGGTCACCCTCTGAGATCTTGCCTGTTACTACAACTCTCTTTCCCAAATTTCGTAGACAGTATTTGGCGATGTATTTGAGCGTATTGTAACAATGTAAGCAAGTCCGTCAACTGTCTCCTCCCTTGTTTTTGGTGAGTTCGTCAGGGTTTCGTCAGGTTTCGTCGCCGAATCTATCCATTCAAGTTTGCGGATTGTGACTTTGCTTCGTCAGCTGTGCCCTGACGAATAACGGCTTGCGACGAACATCGGGTTGCCATTAGTAATACTAATAGTACATATAACTTGATTGCCAGGTTAAATCGAGTTTCAGCTCCGAGCTGAACCGAGTTGAAGGAAAATGTCGTGGAAAGAACAACTAGTCAATGAAATCGCCAGAATCGTTGAGGGGCTCTCACGGCTCCAGACCAGGAATGATTGATAAGCACATGATACAGTACAGGAGCTCGCTGCTCGATGAAAAGAAGTTGCTTTAGCTTAAGCTTGGGGGGGGACGATGCGGAACATGAAAACCAAGGGCGCGTCAACAGATAAATTAGCGTGTTGTGGACTCGTTCTTTGGTAAAACTCTTGCACGGACCCATCATGTGAAACCCAAGTGAAACCAGCAAGCAACTCGGGTACCTGAGCCGAGTCGAGTTCTCCAACTCGATTCAGCTAACAATCAGCTACAGTCGTTTGCATATTGTCTTGCACACAACAATTTCTAAAATCTTGTTTATCTGGATATTGATTGACACCTATCCAGGGTCATCGTCAGCAGAGCCCTGATGAAATGCTTCGTCCAATTCAATCCTCGAGAGACTCAGGTTAGTAAATGCCTAATATACTTCACAAAAAGGTAGGATAGTAACCTACATGGGCTACAAACGACAAAAAGTGAGGCAGTTAAATGCTTCTGGTGAACAGAAGGCGAGAGGCAAATGCCCCTATCGAGGAGATGTGACGTTCGGCATCATTCAAAACACGACCAAGCAAGATTTTAAAAATATTGTTGTGCAAAACAATATGCAAACGACTGTAACTCGGTGGAATCGAGTTCAACTCGACTTGGTAGAAACATTATCACGTACATAGGAATCAAACCATGATTCAGGGATGCTTTGATTTCTCATGTCCGGCTCGTTGTGGGCGCAGTGATTGGATCGTTATGTGCAAGGAGGATAGCCAGTCTGGTCCTCGTGAAACTGAATGCTGAGGCGTCCAAATGTCTTTCATATATTGAAGAAAACAATAACCGAAAGGCCCTATATGACAGGTCAAAAATGTATAAGTAATGGGAAGAGTGGCATCTTGTCGGATTTGGCCCCATACTTATAATTGAAAGCACATCTTTTGAAGTACAATGGTCGGTTTTACGAGGCATTAATCTTCCTAGATATAATTTTGAGGGACAGTTTGTGAATAAATATGTTTGTAAAGAAACGGTTCGTTTGCATTAGATTCAATTGAATGCATCGAGGCGTTGGAATCAATGCGTTACGGCCTAAATTACAGCTTATCAGAGATTGGGGTATGTGTAAATGGTGCTCATTGAACCCATAAATCGCACTTTCGACAACGCAAAAGAGCAAATACTATAAGAAGACTAAAGGCTGTGGCTACTGATCGAATATTGTACAGGACCCAGAGAAATAGCAGGGAGACGACCTCCTGATGGCTGAGGTGCCATCATGCTGCTGTCGCACTAAACCGCTTTTGGGTGGGTGAGTACGAGATCGCCGGATCTGAAGCCTCTTGGGGAGGCAACGGAAGGCAGGGTTAATACTGCCCTAGACAGTCAAAATGACCAAAAAAATCGAACACGTGTCTAGTATGTAGCAAGGGTGCGGGAAGGGCTGCGGGGAAAGTATCGAAGATCGGGTTCAGGTTCATATGCCTTAGGTACCCGATATCTGATTTCTCCATGGCACACGACGGGATTGGGTCGATACCGGCGCTCGAACTCCCGACGCTTTTCCTCATCCTCATCCAGCTCCCATTGAGCTTTGCAGCCCGGTGGAGGAGGGGAGTAGGATCCTCTGGATAGGCGTGGCTTGGGCACCCAGCGACCACGCATTTCCTTGCACGCGATACTTGGGTGCTGCAGGGGGCAAGTATCCAACTCGTCATCCTCTGGAATCGGAGGGAAGACACTTGAAAGATGAGAAGTACTAGTGAAGGAGTTGTGAGATTGCAGTCTTAATTGAAGAATTGGAACCGGAGGTCTGGTAGGGGCGACAATCGCCGCTGAAGAAGATGTGCGGAAGTTCGGAGGCCTCAAGGTAGCATGGGGTGACAGGGTTTTGCGAGCCGGACGCGGAGGGGAGGATGGCAATACAAATGTTGCGCGTTCCGGGGTCTCGGGATATCCTCTAACGGGGGATGTGTCTGACCAGGCGCATCGAAGATGGTTTTCGAACGTAGAAGGACTGCTTTCGATACTAGTGGTGTCACTATGGGAGGAGGTATTTCTGGGCCAGAACAAAAAGTTGATGTTTGGTAGGGAAAGGCTCATATGTCTTGGGGTAAAAAAAAAGCCAGCAAGTGGCTGATGCAATCTAGCGACGGGGAGGGAAAACACTTGTCCAAGGGATCGGGGTGGACCAGAGCCTGCAGGGGTGAATGGCTGGGTTGGAAGTCCGTGCAGCTGATTCCAGCAATCGTTACAGACGCGACAGTTGATAACGCGAGATCGAGGAGAGTCGAATGTTGCAATGGGTGTGTTGCGAGGTAGTTGTGAGAACGGCAACTTCGAGGCATCGAGGAGGTTGGTTGTTCGAGTGCTGCAATTATCACAAAATACCCCACCACATTTGCGGCAATGCTGCGTAATTAGATAAAAATCATCAGGAAAGATGAGAAGTATTGTTGAATGCAACCTCACATGTCTACGGTTGAATAAGGTGAATGGCTCGGCACAGTAGACATTTTCGCATACAGAAGCTTCTGAGTCGGGCTACAAACAGTTCGAGGTGAGGACAATAGGAGGAAGTGAACATGATCAAGCTAACCTTCCACAGCTCAGGCCGTAAAAAAAGAGCCAAATGCTCATTTTCCCTTAGGATGTTTGATGGGTATGCCGCTGAGATGGATATAAGGAGGGAAGCGCTGGAGGCAGCAGATATGACAGTGTGGGAGAGAGGCGGGGGGAGGCGCTCGAATCTAGTATTCGCGGTCAGCACTGGGGTGCTTTCGACAATGAAGAGACACTTACCTGAGAGAGGCATAACGGGGAATGGAAGTGAGGGGATGAATGGCTATTGAGACTCATATTCCGTTATATCTATTCCAGAGGACAAGATTTGCGCACCAAAATCGAAATCATGACAAGAAGTCCGACCCTGATAAATTCCGCCGACAAAAGAAGAGATTTAACCTTTTCTTCAGTTATCTTTTATGCAGCAATCTAACATGAGACCCAGGCACATCGTTTTTGTAAGAAAACTCTGCTCGTCGTCAATGGATATGAATTCTACCACATAAATCTACGAAATGTGCTTTCAGGACCTTCGAAAGGGTGCAAGGGTTCACGAGGATAGCTGATCGAAGCTGGTCGTCCGCTCATCTATTTGCCTCAATATAATGTTCTATCGCGTTTCGGGTTTCACCATGTACGGAAAGTCTAAACAGCGCGGAGACAACGTTCAAAGGAACTCTTCGGGCTTCAGCGCGTGTCAGCTTGACATGACGGACATCAGGCTTTTGCTAAACCAACTTGGGACCGCTTCCAGGCTCCTGAACCTGCATCTTTCGCTTTTTCTATGCGCGCTCTTCACACACGTTATACAAGGGCTCGAGCTCTGGGACAGAAATACGTCTTTAGGATTCAAAGGGAATATATGAGTAGGTCGCACGAGTCAGATCTCTCGATCCCAGACATGAACAAGCTATAATGGGAAGCCATCAAAACTGCGGCATCCTAACGTGTGTCATAAGCAGCGCTAGATGGCTCGAGAGAGTATCTCCCAATATGGGTCTCTGGAATCCCTAAGTCCTGCTCCTCTTTCTCCGAAATACTAGTGATTTTCTTCTGGACATCCTCTAATGCGCGACTCTGTGTTCCCAAGTTAGCCTTCCATGACGGATGACTCTCCTGAAGGTGACGTCGCATATTAAACTTCCAATGTGTAACAAGAGCTCCTCTTAACTCCAGAGTCTGCGGCAAGACGAGTCACTATAACGAAATGGAAGCGTGGCTTCATTTCCGTTGTCTGCAGCCCGCAATGCTTGGTTTTTCCAACCAATAAATAAGTATCTACAGCTCTATACACATAGAATTTGCAATAGAGTCAACAGCAACGTGAAGCGAAGGTAATTAATGGGTGCAGATTCTGGGGAAGTGTTCGGGTCGTGCGAATATCAGCTCAACATGCCACCTGAATTTCCTTTTTGTTTGGGGGGAACCTCCCCCCTCCCAGAATGTGTATGTCCGTGATCGAGACATCTGGTACCTCATGGAGTGAAGCGTTTGACACCGGTCAGTAACATAATCATTACCCTCATATGTACTACGTAAACGAAAACAGTGTGTCTCGAAGATGGAAGACCCAACTTGAATGTCCGATGCGATTCTAGCCTTTATCTGTATTACATTCCGGCCTGTCAGTGTTAAGGACCGTGGCTAGGCTTTTGGTATGTTCAGGTGACCAATTCTATAGGTCATTCTCTTCTCACCGGGTGCTGATCACCTGAGAAATTCGTGATCTCCATACCTCCACTGGTTACGGGGTCTCGCACTATATATGGTAATCAAGGTCTACCCTGCATCGTTTAGATAGCGAGATTTGAGAAGCTCTGCGTACGAAAGAGACATTTAAACTCCTTCAAATATCTTCTATGTCGAAGTTCGATAGGTTATACATGCCTACCCATATTTTTCTGCTCGTTCTGCTGTCCAACACGAAATCCATCCATATATTTTGGCCGTTACAGCGTTGAAAAGTTCATTGAGCACGAGAATAGAGCTTGTGATTTGCGAGATCTTAACCATGTTCCGAGCCATATTTGAGAGACGCAAAGATAAAATTACTTCCCTTTTGAGTTCTGCATGGGTTTCGTACGCTGCAAGGGATAACCAGTTGCTATAAATGACGTCGACCTTAATGTGAGTTTTACGAATAAAAAGTTTATTTGGTGACATTGAAAGCTGCCATTTCTCTATTCCTGTATCGCGGTATTTAATTTATACTTCTATTGATAAAATAAATAGATGCTTGTCCTCAGTCGAATAGCCTTTGGATTGAGTGTTCAAGTCAAGATTCATGCTGAAAATGTTAATAGTTTCATGAGTGGTCACATTTGTCAAAACCAGGGTTGACGACGAGTGGCAAGGCCATGGCGTTTAGTAAATTTTAGCGTAATAGATGAAGAGGTGCTTTAAAAAATATATGTTTCCTCGCCTCTTTACTCAAAGAGGAATAGGTATTTAGTATGCTAATTACTGTGTCCATAAATCAAAGCACCTTAATACCAATACAACATCCATGTACTTAGTATTTAAGCCCAAATAAAACATGAGATATATACACACATTCATACAGCTATTTTTGCTCTATTTTGCGGCCAGGATACTTCGAATACGAGGACAGGACGAGAATAAGCGATAGAAGACAGGGGGAGTTCGACCCTGATTGCTGTATATGGTGCGAGACCCCGTAACCAGCGGCGGGTATGGGTACATTGGATATCACGGATTTCTCCGGTGATCACGCCTGGTTCTCACCAGACACTGCCGGGTTTGGCTTAGGCTTCTAAATTCGGTGAACTAATCTCCTTATTGGCCTGTGAAAGAATCGCACGGGAGGATAAATAAACGGTCCGCTGAGATAAGCGCGACCTTGAAACAGGACCTAGAAATAAAAATTTGAGTGATAACGATGGTACCTGTGGTGTGTACATAAACTAAACAAAGAAAAGGGTAGCAGGAGGGTGGGTAGCGCGATTTTACTCGTATACTAGAGAACAGGTGCACATGAAAGTTAGCATAACTAGTTTGAGTGTAAAGCCGTGAACAGAGAAATTTGGGGATTCAAACATACCTAGAGAACAGGTGAACGATTGAGAATAAAGTCCGCAGCGGGTTCATCTGGCTCTAGGCGTTGAAATACATCCCCAATGTCTGACATTCTTTGTTGAGAAACAAGAATGTTGGGAGCTGCTTCTGGAAGTGAGGACTCCGAAAATGCGTGAGCGGCGTTCAAAGCACGGTGTTGAGGAAAGACAGGCGAGTATTGTTTGAACGGCCAGAGTGTCACGAACTGAGGGGAGAGGATTCACCAAGGAATTCTCCAGTCTATAGGAGATTAGCCTGATGGAAACACATATTTTTAAATTCAATTGAACCTGAGTAGAACGTGAACAAAATGCCATTTTGTGCATCTTTTTGTCTCCGTTTTGATCAGTGATCCAAATGACAATTTGGACCTCCATTTCACGTCATTTGATCACGAATAATAACCGAATTACAGCTAAATGCAAAACGATAGACCGCAACCGTTTACTTACACCACAGCGGAGTTTGAACCCTTCTCTGTATGTGTTGCCCTTGGCTGTTACCTGTTCGAAGCGATCCCGAAGCAACTGATTGATAACATAATGCATTACTCATTACTCCGGCCCCCCCTCACTGAGTCTTGCTCACTGCCCACGCCAGTTCAGCTTATTCACTCCATTTTACCCATTCAAAAGTCAGAAGAGCTCTTTGAGACATAGAAACGAGTATGGGCGCGTCTAGTTATTTTGGCAAATTCGTAAACCTCATAAAATTTCGATTTCTAAATAACATATATCTGAGTTCAAATTGATCCATGGCCGTGAGGTTTATCACTCTAGGCACTATGTCGATGGTTTTCGTAATTCATAGAACTATGTTCTGTCATGCTCGGGATCGCTTCGACCGAATTCAGAGTCCGACTCTGTGTGTAAGTGCAGAGATGCGGTCTATGGTTTTGCATCGAGCTGTAAGATCAATGATATTACAGCTGTTTTCATATCGATACTATCACCGACCAGTACTTCGTTTTAACCAGGACTTCGTGCCGCGTTACGTTTTGGCGGGGAATTTGTCACTCTCGGGAACGAGCTGTCACTTTTCCCCGCTAAATTTCGTGACCGCACGAAGTTCCGGTTGGAACGAAGTACTGGTCGATGATAGTAGGCCGCTCGCTGGCGCCATTGATTATTGTGAAAGTCACGGTGTGTCACTGTATGTTCATTGTGGTGGCATGGCCCGCAACCAGTCTGTGTCAAACTTTATTACCTATACTTTAAGCATTACCTGCGTATTCGTTTGCATGTATTTGCGTGTTTCCCTATCCATGCACTTTCCTGAGGTCGGCGGAAGAATACTAAACTATGATTATTGTTGCTTTTTCTCGATTCACGACTCGAAACTAAGGAGGCGACATTCCCCCATGAGGATTCAACCTTGGTTGAAGACAAGGGGGGGAGAAGAAGCAATGAATAGCACCTACGGGAGCGGGGATCAAAAGTCTGTTAAAGTGTATCCCGTCAATGCGTCCCGAGTTGTTGGGTAAAGAGCTTGCGTAAAGTCTAAGCGAGTCTATGGTATGAACAAACAATCTCCATAGGCACGGCATCGTGCTCAGCCGTATACATGGCCATCGGTCAATCTCACTATTGCTGACTCTGTTTCGCCCTAGAATTATAGCAAGCTCCATCGTTTATTTTGAGATATGCATTCCTATTGACTATAGGTGAAAAAATAGGGGAGGGTATGAGCGAATCGGCGATGCAAGCTGAGGAGCAACGCAGCCACCTTGGACAGGGGTCGAGTCGGGGCATGAGTCGCTTAACGACGACGGGGGTGCTAATGGAATTGTGGGTGCAACAAATCTCTGGGTCGGGCAGAATGCCATCGATGCAATGGCCTCAAGCGACTGAATGAGTTTTGCACAAGAGCTTCTACAATACATTTCGTCTCTTCTCAAAATATGATCACACTGCGTCACTAGGCAAAGTGGACCGACCCTACGCGGCATTCACCGAGGCCCTACTGTCTGCATCCTGGCACCTTTCCGCTCTCATCTCTGCGGCAGTGGATATCCTTCCCGCCCTGTATACTCACAGCACCAGAGTCCAGGCGAAGCTAAGTAAGAGCACGTGCACACGACACAGCAAGAACGTGAGGGACGACGAAGATCACATGGCAAACATTTGCGGTATTTCTTGGCGCAATTTCAGCAGGGGACAAAACCCGAAGCCTTAAATGCCTCGGAACATATGTACATTGGGTTAGTATGTCATTTGGATCACTGATCAAAACGAAGACAAGAAGATGCCCAAAATGGCATTTCGCAGGCTTTAATTCACGGTTATTCACCGAATTTAGAAGCCAAACTTGAAACCCCGCAGTGCGAGGCAAGTTTCTCACCGGTGTCGTTGTTTTCTCCCAACCACTGTCGTTTTGCTGTTTCTTCCTTCCTTTCCTCTCTCATCATACTGTTAATCAGAACAACACCTCCCTAGTCAACGTCCCAGCTAAATTTGACTTGGTTGTTCGTGCTTGAACTTAAACCCATCGTAGACTCATGTGCCGTTAGACTGCTCAAGTCCTGCCTTGCCTAATCGTAACATGCAGCATTCATCAAGTCTATAATTAACAGTTCATGCTAGAAATGTGAGTTTGAAGTCGTGTTACTTTGGGGATTTTCGTAATGTCTCTATGATTGCATCCATTCCGATTCGACACACTATTGACTCGGACCATGATATGGTTTCCGAACGTTTGCGGTCGAGATGCTGTCGTTATCCTTGACTCAAGGTTCTGGCCTAACTGACAGATCATGAATGCATTTTGGCCTGCTAGTCTCTCTGTGTTTAATTTTTGTGATGTCGAACTAATTTCCCTTCATCCATAGACGCATCATGCTCACGTCTTCTAATCCTTGTACTTGATGACACCCGTCGACACCCAAGACGGCAACGCACTAGCAGTGTGGCACGAGACTCCAGGGCTACATCGTGTGAGTTTCCTTCGCTTTTTATCCGATCCAGGCAAAACAGCTCGGGTCGATGATGCATAAAACGTATAAGGGATTTATATGAGAGTGTAGTAGCTCACATCGTGATATACATACATACAATCCATTGTGTTTCTGATTTTCCTTTTCTTGTTCGAAGTAACATCCATGGTGACTTATATCGGTTTCTCTCCCTCCCCTTTTCTAGGTCATGTAACTGAACTGAACGCTGAAACTCCATGACGTGGTCCAACGCCCATTATGTGTAAGTTCTTGTAATTTTCAACGCTGGATCCGCCTCTTGAGTGCAATATGATGATCTCACAACAACAACAACTCGACTCTTCATGACACGAGCTGGATTAGCTGTCCGCTTTACTTGATATGATTGTGTATCTGATCTGTCCCAGGAGTCGACAAAATTTTGTCTGTCCATTTCACTTACAACATGTAGCTGATGACACCTCTACCTTGCGCAGGCTGCAGTCTTGATATCAAGAGTTGGCAGGGTTACAGACGTATCCTGGATACCAACGATGCAGGGTTGGAGACGGAACTTTCTCTAATGGGTCCAGGACCAGCTTTCGTCCCTCATCGTTGAAACGACTGCTTCCTAAAGCATTCCTTCGAGCCCTAGTACTAAATTCGATTTTCTTTTCATTTATTTCATGTCCAGTACCTCTCTGAAATTCCAATTGAAATTCATGACATGGCTTTCTTTTCGACTGATTCTTGTTGTTTTGGGGCAATATGCCAGACCGCCAGTTCGTCAATCCTCTGATTATCCTCAGCGGAGTCCAGAAATGGTGTTGATGGGTTTCGGCCGTTCCCGCATTGAATGTCCGTGACCGCGTTACCGCATTTTAATTTTCGTGTTTTCATTGCCTGCTACCTCCACATACTAGTGAGCGCATTCATTTATCAGCATTCCAATGGACGAACAGTATAATGGTGGGGTGGGACTCGCGAACCCAAACCTTGGTATTGGACGGAGGAAAATGTTGGATTTGGCGAACAAACTCCACAGTACGGGGTGTGTGGTTTTCATCATTTATTACGCGTCGCTTTTTGCTTCTTTCTAATAAACTGAATTTCAGAGTCCAAGTAGACATTGACTTGCCTCAGATTGCTGTCATTGGCTCCCAGAGTGCTGGAAAGTCCTCTCTCATTGAGTCCATTTCAGGCATAACTCTACCTCGCGAGTCAGGGACTTGTACCAGGTCAGTATCAAACCCCTTTCGTCCCCATATTGCACCACTTCAATATATCAAAATTTTCCAGAGTACCTACAGAATGTCGCTTATCCCGGAGTGATTCACGTTGGCAGTGCACTGTATCGCTGCGATTCATCACCGACAAACGAGGAAATATTTGTGATACTAGTAAACAAAGTGCTTACAAGTTCGGCGAGGTAATATACGACAAATCCGAAGTCGAAGACCGCCTCAGACGCGCCCAACTTGCCATTCTCAGTCCAAGCAAGAAGCACAGAAATTTTTTGAAAGGCAATAGCACTCTACCAGCCAACGAAGACGGCTCTCCTGGGCGTTCTGAGTTGAACTTTTCTACCAATTTTGTTAGTCTTGAGATTAGTGGCCCTGATGTCGCCGACCTGTCGTTTTGTGATTTACCCGGTGAGAGATTTTTTTTTGCTTTTTTTCTTTTTTGCTATTAGGACCCACTGACGCGATGCTTCAGGTTTGATTGCGAGTAGTACGAACAGCAGCCAAGATATCGAGCTCGTAAAAAATCTGGTGACAAGCTATATTCGAAAGCCAAGCTGTATCATTCTCCTGACCGTCGCTTGCGAAAGTAAGCCATTCGTTTTCATACTTCTCATTCGCATTTTAACCAGTCTCGCTCTATGAAGCCGACTTCGAGAATCAAGGTGCGCATTCTTTGGCAAAGCAATACGACAAGAAAGGAGAAAGGACCATTGGTTCGTGCATTTTTGTAGAATCAATATTTCCCTCAAAGACTCATTCTGCTCGACGCAGGCGTCCTGACGAAACCTGACAGAATTCCTGATGGTGAGGCTGAAAACTGGCTACCCTTCATCCGAAATACAAAGGAGCGTCTTGCGCACAACTGGTTCTGCGTTCGCCAGCTCAGCTCGGAGGAGACGAAGACTATCAAAACATGGGAAGACGCGAGGGCCCACGAAGAAAAGTGGTTTGCAACAACTTCTCCCTGGCGCAGTCTCGACACTCATTACAAGAAATATTTGGGCACAACGAATCTGGTGGAGCGTCTTAGCCTTGTATTGTCCAACCTTGTCTCGGATAGGTATGTTCTATGCAACGACGTGTGTCAGCAACGTGCTTATTTCGTTCTCAGACTTCCTGGGATCCAAAAGGAAGTTGCAGAATCAATCGCAAAAGTTCGACATTCGCTCAAACAGCTCCCTCCAAAACCTCCATCCGATCCCCGCAGCGCAATCTGTACTGCATTGAACGAGTTTACGAATGAGCTCAAGCAACACATTTCCGGAGGGCAGATAGCCCCGCCTCTCAAGCTGAAGACTTCGCGGTCTACGGCTCCACTCGGTCTGATCCAGGCCATCCGGCCGTACCAGGAAGACTTCCGGCGCAAGATACGTCATACAGCGCCAAACTTTCGACCATTTGAAAGCGAGTTTGCGAGCAAGCGACATCTGGGGAAGGCCCTTTTTTTGGAATCTGAAGAAGGTCACTGCATCGATGGGGAGGACAGCGAAGATGACGAGGCTGACGCAGAAAGCGTCGTGGAGGTTCATCCGGGAACAATTGACTTATCGAATGTGGACGATGAAGAGGAAGATGATGATGCTGATGCTTCTGAGGTCGATAGTGATATTGCGGGCAGTGACGATGATGATGATGATGAGGAGGAGGAGGAGGAACCGGAGGCGAAGCCAGCGCCGAAACCGAAGCCAAAACCGAAGGTCCAGAAACAGGTCAAGCGAACTACAGAACTCAAGCGACCATTGCCCGACTCGAAGATTTACATCGAAGAAGTGATGGCCACGGCGCAAATGTTAGTGTGCTTCGTTTAGCTCTTCATCTGTATTGATTATCGGATCTAGGGCACGGTCTCGTGAACTACCGGGCCACTACCCCTTTGTGGTTCAGGAGACTTTCATCGAAAACATTATGCGAGACTGGGACGATCCTGCACTCCAGCTTTGTCACTCAGTCCACCGAACCGTCAAAGACCACGTCAATACATTGATTGATCTTCATTTCTCGAAGTACGGCCAGGGTCATTTGAGGCAACGAGTTCGGTGAGCATACCTATTCTCATTCTTTTGTCCTTTTCTTCGACTTTTTCGACAGTGGACTAACTCATAAACTATCATTTAATGTTTCAGTGTGATATTCGAAGATCATATAACCCTATGTCTCGAAGAGTGTAAAAAGAAGGTCCTTTGGCTTTTGGACATGGAGAACAAGCCATTTTCGCTCAACACCCACTACCTCGAAGATTACAAAAACAAGTTCCTGACGCACTACCGTGCTGCTCGACAAAAGTACCAACAGAGTAACCTCCTCACCCAAATCCAAATGCTACAAAACATGCGATCCACGCCAGCTCCTGCTCAAGAAATCCGCAAGATTGCTACTAACAAACGAGCCGAAAGCGACCCTCGAGCCGTTACCGCGCCACCTCAGCCTACCGGCTTGGAGAAGGTACTCATCGGTCTCGCTGAGATGGGCATGCATGGAATGAAGCCTGAGGATCTTTTGAGGCTCGTCCCTCCCGATGCTATGGATCCCGCTTTGAACATCATGGCGGATGTTAGAGCGTATTTCCAAGGTAGGATTCTTTTCTTTTCTTCGCTTTAGGGGTTGACTCGAATTGTCTTCGCCTCCCCTAGTTGCCTACAAACGCTTCGCCGACAACGTCCCGATCGCTGTCGACCTTGAGCTTGTGCGTGCTGCTGAGAAGGGCCTTCTTCTAAAATTGTATTCTGCTCTGGGAATCAATGGTGCTGATGGCGAGCGTGTCTGCGAGGACTTTGTCAGAGAGAGTTCTCAAAATGCCGACCTTCGAAGTGACCTGTTGAGCAGGCTGAACAGACTGGAATTAGCCAGTCAAGAGCTTCTCTCAATCGGCCTCAATTGATGTTTTTGCGGTTCTTGTTCTCTCTTGTGTCTCGATCTGTTACCTTGTTTCTCTCTCCCGCCACACATCCTCTGCTTACTATGCTCCAACAGAAGCGTTTACATTCCAGCTTCACATACTGGACTCATGGGCTGTTACGCCATCTCTGTATAATGCCGACTTGTTCACCCTAATTAGAATTATTCATGATCCTTATTTTGATTGTTGCTTATGACAGCCCTCACTCCGATGGTGATGTCCTCTAATACCTGCATGCTCCAGTCTAAAACTCGACACATGGCCTATCCATCAAAGTAGATATCGCAGGCTAATGCACCTCCACCGTCTGAATCAATTCTCAGAGTGACAACACATGTGGTGTATGTATGGTGTGCAATCGAGGTTTTAAAGCTTGAATGAACAGTGTCAAATTACAACTGCCCATTGATTGAACAGAGATTGTCGACAGCGTCACGGTAGCACAATGAGCCTGAGGTGATTTGATGTCCTTGAATTTTCTTGGAGTCTCATTTGTCTGTTTTATTTTCAATTACCTCACTATTCTCACCTATGTACAAGGCCTTCAAACACACAGGAACTTTATATTGTACTAACAAATTGTTACAGACACCACAGTGAGAATCTACCTTTGCCAATCAGGGACTCATCTCCCGGTCAAATTGAACAACTCCCCACACGCTGGCCCCCTCTGACTTCTTGTGCCCTTCTTCTTCTGCAGATGCAACTGGCTTTTTGGCTTTCTCGTATTTTTTCTCGAACGCTTGGCCAATCTGATAGAGATTACCTGTGTGATCAATGAAGGGAAACTCCTCTTTTTGGTCGGGATCGAGTGTTTGAAAATGCTGAGCGAAGTGGAAAATCATCAACTCGGTATTCCACGTCGCGGAACTTTCGATGTAATAATGCTCAATGAGTTCTGCGAGGGTATAGCCATAGGAGTCGACGATATAGTTTGCAATGCTGTTTGCTTTGTTTGCAGTCGCATCGTGTCCAATAAGGATTCTGATAATTTTCACTTTGTCGGAGAGCTTTAGTGCGGAGTTAATGAAGTGTGTTGCACCCGTTACTCTGTAAGCGCTCACCATAGAGCCTTCCCTGGGTTCGATCGTCTGAGTTGCGGAATCTCGAAGGGGCGCAGTATTTGCCCTGTGAGCCGGCTTCTCGTTGGGCATTGTTGAGAAAAATTGATTAGCGAGGCTCTGGAAGTATTGAGTTATTAGTAGATGGCGCGAAATATCCCCTGTATAATTCTTACCTTAGGTGTTGTAGCGATGGATCACTGTTGGGATTTTGATATCGTGATGGTGAAAAAGAGAGAGGAGTTGGATCGATATGTTTCGTGAAGTGATTGTGACTGGAAGTCGTCTAGGAGTGACTCGAAACCAACAATGAGGCAGAGCCGTGACCCCAAATCAAGTGGCCTGCCCTAGACAGCTTCGATATAAACGCCCACCATTGATTCATGATGGCAATTTCAAACAACTCCCGGTTATACACAAGGCCTTAGAACGTTTTAACACTTTATCCTTTTCGAAAATTAGACCACAGCGATTCGGTGAGAGGACATCGGCCTCAAAAATCTATAAAATCAATGCAGTAGCGGTACTCCAACGCGACATCTCAGTCGACGGCAAATGGCTGACCGTTGCCCCAGATTCCAACTCCCAGACTCCGTAGGCCAGTATTCGAGGATTTAGAATTTTCTCATCTGTTATCTTTTCTTTCTGTTCACGCCATGAGAGAATACGGATTGTGGATGATTGAATAATTGTAATAGTAACATTGCGATAACATGAACACTGATTATACAAAGGATATAAATCCCGTCTTTCAAGCTCAAGGCTGGAATTGTTTGAGGGTGAGCACAAGAATCTAAACACACTGGGAGTAGTAGTCTGTTGAAACGCAAGAATCCCTACTATCAGATGAAGTAACGAAGAGATTCTAGATTTTACACGTACCGTTGAGCTTCTTGCATGTGCCCTGGGCGCAGACAGTTCCACCACTAATTGAAAAAATGGAGTCAGTTTCACCAAAGCAATCGCAGCGATGCGAAATGGGGTGACGTACGTCCAGCCAATCTGTAGTAAACCCACATTAGCCGATATCTTCGTCTTTCCGATGAGCGAAATGCACTTACACCACCGCACTGGCCGTAAAGGGGGACGGATCCTCCTCCGCCTCCTCCGGTGGGTGCTGGGGAGGTGGTTGGGCTGCCTCCACCTCCGCCGTTCGTCGTGGTAGGTTGGTTGGTAGGTTGGCCGGGAACAACGGTTGGGACAGTGCTGGGTTGTTGAGCAGTGTTCCATGTGGCAGTGGTGGGCCACTTGGTATTTGCGACGGTGGCAGGTGAGGTGCCATAGGGAGTGGGTCCAGGAACTATGAAAGATATTTTCAGCTCCAACTTCCTACCACGTGAGAGCGGACTTACTCTTATAGGTCGAGAGGTCCTGGTGAATATTGACAAGAATGCCTGGGTCGCTAGTGCTGTAGGCACCGGGGAACTTGACAGTGGGTGGCTTCGCAGAACCGGAGCCAGAGACGTTGACCTGGTAGCAGGCGGGGTAGAATTGTGCGCCTCCGGATGATCCAGCGACGTGCAGTGCTAACGAATGTTCGAGAATCAGTGTGTTTTTCATGACGGCAATACAGTGATTAATATCGTACCGATGACCTCAGCACGAATGAGGTAGTTGCCGGGAGCAATGTCTGAAGGCACCTTGAACGTATAGTGGCCACAGTTATCCTTTTCGAATGAAAAATGCATGAGCAAGACCAAGAATGCCATACATAGATAGTGACTCACGTTGAGGACTTGAACAGCCCAGTAATCAGGGTTGTTAGACACTAAACCGGACTCTGAGACCTTGAACCAGCTAGCAGAGCTTCCGGAGGCGGATCGAGCATCGCTGACGGCTGCCATGTAGACCTAATACCC
Source organism: Panaeolus papilionaceus (assembly GCA_015501605.1). Taxonomy (NCBI): domain Eukaryota; kingdom Fungi; phylum Basidiomycota; class Agaricomycetes; order Agaricales; genus Panaeolus; species Panaeolus papilionaceus. The sequence continues at coordinate 702,006 of JADNRZ010000023.1, read as the reverse complement.
ATCCGTCAGAGCTTAACCTACGATGAGGTGAAAGTGTGTGTTGCACGTACAGTAACAGGACCGTAGTGCTGTCCACCAATGGCTTCATTTCTGCAGGAGCGATCACCATTTTGAGCGTGCATCTCGACGGTCAAGGTATCACCAGCTGTAAGTGTGCCCCATACTCAGCGCAGATTATGAAGATATTAAAAACGCATGCGCACCCTTGATCTGGCAGACACCGTTGCTTGAGGCTGCGGCATTGCAGGCAATATCCTGAGCGCGGTTGTCAGAAATAGAAGAAAATCTAAAACGCAAGAGACTTACTGAACCAGAAACGCTAGTAACGGGAGAGTTGCTGAATGGGAGGCGGATACACGAGGATCCAGCGTCGACGCTGCCGATCCACAACTGCTGGAATGTAGAGTGCGCAGACGCAGTTACTACTGCACTTCCGAGGGCTAATGCACGAGATAGACGCATATTGGGGGCTCGTTCGTTAGACGATAAATGGGTCCAGGAAGGCCGAAGCAATTTATATGTCGCGCTTAAAACAATATTGATCGTCGGAAGAACGTAGGGAAACACCTCCCCGGATTTGCTTCGCTGCTACTCTGCGATCATAATGCGGAGAAACATTCAGACTAGGCGCATGTGGCAGGCCAACGATTAGATCCGGGCGCGGAAAATTCAGGTCGGCGTATGGGGTTCGGGAAATTAGGCTTCAGATGTGAGGTCCTACAAGGTCATGTGGCAGTAGATTTCGATAGAGGGTGACGCCGATGGCAAGAACCTCGGAAAGAGAGTTGTAGTCGCAAATGATACCGACGGACCAATCACGAAATCGTGAGGGTAGGTAGGGGTAGATGACGCCGAAAGCTTCTTACCAATATGACAGATCCTTTATAACGGAGAGGTTGCACCCTCTTTGTGCCATTTTGAAAATGCCTCGCGGCTTGTAGTTGAACTCAACACTGACTGATTACGGACCAACTACGGAACATTTATGCCGGAATGTTAATACACCGCTTCAGGTAGTTTGCTTTCGCGTAATAAAGGGTGACAGAGCTTTATAGAGCAAAGTAATTTGGTTGACGGTTAGAAATGCAGTATGCAGGAGACGAGCGCGACGCACATACAGACCCCACCGTGCCATGTGTCTCTCTAATCTCAACAACAAAACGCCTCCGTGTTCCTTTTTAGGTTCGAGATGGAGGGCACTCTTTTGGTGCTTAGTCTGGACCCAGTAGACGGATTTGCTGAACAACAGTGACGACGTGTTTTCAAACTTGGGTGAATTGATGCAAGATGTCGAGGTTAATGTTCAAGTTTCGATTACGTTGGCTGAAGTGAACTCAGTTGAGGGCAAGAGCGTGTGGGAAGCTTACTATGTATGATGTCACCTCCGAGTCCTGAAGCTTGATCTGCGATGGAGACATTGAAGGTAAGGAAACATCGAACGGAGACTTTACAGAGACTCCGATAAGGTCGCAATGGGCACCCTGGGAGGCATAAAATCGTATTTACTGTCAAATGATATAAACATAAACATAAAGTAGCATTCAATTTAATTTCTATAAAACATATTTACTGTACTTTTAACCAACGAGGGATCCACAAAACCTCCAATGAGAGATCGCCTACGAAACCAGAGACGATCTGCAATGGTCAGATTTTCGCCCACCCCTTTACAAGACACACAGTCAACTCCATCGACACATCGATCTTCTCTAATCCACAGGTAGACTTTCCGGCCCTATCTCTCTCCGACACAGCGCGGGCCAGGCGGTGAAAAACGACATCCTCAGCAAGCACATTCCGATTCCCACCCTTCTCCATGAGCATATCGAGTTCCTCAATTGTGATACCTAACTTGTTGACGAGGAAGGAAGAGAGTTGTTCTATGTCCTTTGTGAGTGTGCGGCGACTACGGAGAAGGAGATCTTTCATGGCCTCGACTGGATGATCCTTGATGTTCTGTCGCTTCGGAGTCTGCGGGGTCTTTGGCGGTGGCCAGTCTGCGTGCTCATACATCGAGTTCGCTTTCTCTTCAGGTAATAAGTGTGTCCCTGGAGGGGGCTTATTTAACTAAAGGAGAAGAATCGTTAGAAAGTGCGACTCGAAAATCGTTTAAAAGGAAAGAATAACGAGCAATGTTATCCTACTCACTAGATGGTGGGCATATTCTACCAGCCACGGAAACAGCCACTGAGACTTTGGGATGCTCATGTATGAAGTTGAGAAGTACGAGCCCTCTATTATATTCTGGAAGGACTTAGGGGCTATATGCGATTTGGCGAGCTTCCCGACGGACGTCCGATCCCAAGCGGCGCCTTCAACTTCGGTGACTAACGTCTCCATGAGGTATTTGATAGCGTTGGCCGCCGCACCAGTGAAGCACTGGCTTCCACTATAAACCCAGTATGAGCTAACTGTTAAGAAAAACACAAGGTAGACATACTTCTGAGAAGTCGTAAAAATGGAGGTACCAATCATATCCTTGAATAGTGTACCCAAGGAATAGACATTATAGAAAATCTTGGCGTCGGTAATAGGTTGCGTTCCGGCATATAGCTCGTAAGAGGGTATCTTCCGCGTATTTTCTAATTGCTCTGATTGTTGTTGTTGATGTTTCGTCTTCTTAGAGGGTGTCTGAGTTGGCGATACTGATGGGGTTTCCTCCGACGCTTGTATGCCTATCACAAGCCAGTAAGCCAGTGTGTAAAGGGCTGATCCTCGATGCATTGTGCTTACCATTGGTGCCTTTACTTTTTTTCTTTCTTTTTCGTTTGCTATCGCTGTTCCCTTGGGATGCAGACTCGACTTTGGCCTTGTGGGCAGCTTCAGCTGCCTTGCGCTCCAATTTGGGCAGGGTTTTAGCGCTGTGGGGGCTTTTGTTCTCCACGGGCTCGACCTTGTCCTTGCGAGCCATCGGACAAGTATCGTAGTTTCAAGGTTGTAAACAAGATCAAGAAGAGAGAGGATCGAAGGCAGAAGAAAGATACTGATATGTTTTTGGGGGGAGGAACGAGTTTTTATACCGATAAGTTATGGAGGCGGAGAACGCCGTAATTTACCTTTTGTGTCTTAGCTGAAATTAAGCTTCGAGCTTCGATATTCGAACCCTGCTGTGCCTGGGTCGGCTGCAGCGGCAAGCATGTTATCTATCGGCTTATGAGTCATGACTTCGTCGCGGACAATTGAAATCGTTTATACACGCAAATGAAAACGAGGTATTGAGTACTATAATGAGCGAGGACTACAACGACAAAAGTAAGATAAAACAACACAATCCAATAATCCAAAAAAGGGAGGTAAAGTGGTAGATATGTATGTAAGTGTAGAGCAAATGTTTGAACCGAAATTCTATGGAAACCGGGAGAGTTGCTGTGTTGATCGGTGAGCATATACGTAATAAATGCGGAGCTGTGGAACCCAAAGAGTGTGATAAGAAAGACCAAGAACACAGAATGATGGTGATAGAATGAGTAAGGGGTATCCTGAAGATCGAAGGAAGGTAGGTGCACAAAAAACGACGGAAAAAAAGGGACGAGGGGAAAGGACGCTAGAGGACACAGACGGGCAGGAAAAGGACCGAAAAAAGGTTATGCAAAAAAGGAGCGTTAAAATTAATACAAAATTGATGCCATTCCATTCACGATTGTTGAGATATCATGTATCGAACTTCTGTGGTAAAAAAAAGGAGGGATATGGAGTGTCACACAATTATTCAAATGAAGATAAAAGAACAAAAATAGATGAAAGACACTCCGAGGGAGCAGTAGAAGTTACAGTAATCCAAATATAAGATAGAAACCAAAAAAAGAAGACGAAACTTAAATCCATCCACAGATATATTTTAACCCCTTGATATTGTTTTAAGATTGCCGACACTCGTACTCGACGACAACACCATCGGAGCCCTCATCTTCGACGTGGAGCTCTTGTACACCATCCCAGTTCCCGTTCTCGGTTGCGGTTTACCGTTGGGCGACATGGGGTTGGGTGATGGAGGCGCCATAGGCGAGGACGGCACAGAGCCAGAGTTGTACGTCGAAGACGAGAGTCTTCCGAAAGAGCGGGAGGAAGAAATCGAGAGGCCACTATGGGGGTTGGTAGCCGAAAGCGGGGTTCGAATGGATGAGATGGAGCTTGAAGGTGGCGAGTTGATGGAAGATGGAGATCGAGGAATGGAAGTGACAGAGTTGGATGTTGAGATCGAAGGAACAGGGACGGGCGCTCTGTCAACTCCACCTCCGAGACGACCAGCTTGACGCGGAAGTTGTAAAGGTCGAACGTGGGGGCTTGCGGTGGCTTTAGTAGTCGTAGCTGTGGTAGTCGTCGTCGTGGTGTTGCTAGTATTGATCGAACCAGCGCTGGGCTTCCTCAATCCACTACCCGCTGTCGAACTGGTAGAAGAAACAGTCCTAGGCCGAGGAATACCGCCTGGGGCACCAGTTGAGGCCGTTGAACTAGCGCTAGTCACGCGAGGTTTCTTCAAGCTGGACGGAAGCGGTGGCAGGCTCTTTTCCTTGTCCATCCTTCTCCCAAGACTCGACAACCCTGTCGTCAACGAAGTGGAATCGTGAGGTGTAACGGGGCCAATACTTCCACTCGAGCCCGAACCCGAACCCGAGTAGGAATGCGACGCCGATGCAGCAGAGCCTACGCTCTCGCGATTGGCACTGGTGTTGACGCTTCTCCCACTACCACTCCTCTTCGTCATACTGCCTCCAATCAACCTGCCGTGCTCATCAACCTCTTCGGACCTCTCACGCGTCGAATTGAAGCTGCTCGTGCTAGTCCTATATCCAAACCCAGTCCCGCTATTCGCAGAACTCCTCCTCGAACTTGGGCCTAATGAACCCGATCCAGACGTAGGTCTCGATGCCGAAGGCGGAGCACCGCGTCCATGCCAGCTCGTCGGCGGCGCGCTGGGTTTACGATGTCTCTGAGCCCACTCCCCAGTACTCTGAAGCGTCCGATCCTCTTCAAACTCATCGTCTTCGTAATGCGTAGCTCCAAACTCGCCGAGCGAAAGAGAGCGGTCGGCTCGGTCTTTGCTTGAGACAGCGCCAAATTCTGATGGGTCGTTGAGGGTGTCGTATGAATAGGATCGAGTGAGTGGGTGGGGTTGTTTACGACCAACAGGGGCGGTAGAGTATGAGTAGCCGTTGGCAGATTGGGAGAGGTAGCTGACGTTGGTTCCAATTGACGAAGAACTTGCACGACGTTGAAGGTTGAGCTGTGATAAGCGCCTGGTGAGCGGAGAAGGCGCATCTTCGTCTTCGCTGTAAAAATAGATGACAGTTAGAAGTTGTTTGTGAAAGAAAAGAAGTCAATGCCGAAAAAGGAAGGTAGTAGAGGTTTGGAGCCATATTTCAAGATTACAAATTAAAAAAATCATTGGAGAAAAATACTCCCTGAAAAGAAGAATAGACGTTCAAGGAACATCCTTAAAAAATAACGGGTCTGGTTGGATTAAAAAACAGTGAAGAAATCCAGTTTGAACCAGAAACATCGACCCCCACCTGGCACTTCCTAAAAAGGAAGGGGGTGGGTCCCAGTCGCAGCCAACGACATACAGCCAACTCGCAAACGCAAAAATGCCAGAAACCGCAGGGAAGTCATATCAAAAGCAGTATAAACATCCCAGGCAGGACATAAAAAAAGACGTAATATTTTAGGCATGAGAATGAAGAGATATTCAGGTTTGACGGGACAATAGCCTCCTCAGCTTGCAACGGCCCACGTCATGTAAACAAAAATAGAGAGCCGGAAATAAAGGAAGACAAAGCACGAGTTAGAATAGACACTCACGAGTCACTCCATCCCAACCCGGTGGTGAGACCAATGCCGCCTCTGAGAAGCTTGCCATCCCGATGCCTGACCCTCCTCTTTGGCGTATCTCGTTCGTCCTTGATGATTCCCGACTTTGTGACCACAGAGTTGGCTGTAAGAGGTAGATTAATATTTATTAAATTAATGAGCTGGAAAAAAGTTGAACACACCAGCACTCATAAAACTCATCCCACTTCCGGGTCTGCCATCACCACCTAGAGCAGGAGTTGTGGCACGAGACGCGCTTTGGGGTAAGAGCTTTGAATGAGGCGACAGTAAACCGTGTCGCAACATAAGGTGTCTATTGAAACTGTCAGTTGCATAAAATAGTGAAAAAAAGCAAGATCCATACGGCAAAGGAGTGTGTAAATCCAAACTAGAATCACTATCACCACCCATATCCTCCAACTCATCCCTCCTCTGCTCAACCTCCCCAAAATCGCCCCCTTCAGAGACCTCATTCGACATGGTCCGCTTTCGTTCACGGCTCTCCTCGTCTCCAGGAAGCCCAAACCCATGATCAACCCAGCTTTCCCTGCCCGCGCCTGGTCCACTGCTCTCGCTGACCCTCCTCTTCCCACTGGCACCAACAGACTTAAACGCGCTTGGCACACCCTCAAATGAGCTCTTGTCAGACAGTGCCGAGACGCTGGCGAAACTCCTAAGCCTTGTCCTCTCCTTGTCGCCCGTGAAAGAAGCAGAGGAGGTGGAGGTTGACGAGCGTGATAGTAAGGAATTCGCATAACGTCCATTTGACTTTGCGCGAGGTCGCGGTTTTGGAGTGCACGACAGGATGTCTTCGATATCAGGGGAGGATGACCTGGCATCGCTGGCCTCCTTCCTATGCGCTTGCGGGCGTAACTTCTGGGACTGCGACGGCGTCTTCAACGCCGCTGAACCAGGGAAGGCGACACCTTGAGATTTGGCCGGAGGCGGCCCAAGCCCAAGCTCATCCATCGTCATCTCCACTCCCCCAGCCCCACCCTCCTCACTCCCCCTTCCCCTTCTCCTCTCCCCGACTCTCTTCTCCCTCAGACTACCCACACCCAACCCACTCACCCTCCTCCCCATCTCCTCCAGCCCATCCAAAACATCATCCTTTGCCTCCTCCTTCGCCTTCTGCTCCAAATCAGGTGTCGGTCTAGCCTTCAGAGCACCAGCACCGCCAGGCAGGTCAGGCAGGGGCACAGCTGGCGGCTCGCTCTTGGGTCCTTCCATGTCCCCGTTCGCCAGCCGCCCTCTTGACCGACTCCTGTGCCTCACTTGTAGGACCTGCTTGAGCCCCTTGGAACGCGTACGTTCAGCGCGGAGGGAGAGGTGGAGGGATTTAGGAGATAGAGAATTGGGGTCGGGTGAGGGCTGATGATCTGCTGGTGGTTGTGGTAGGTCTTCTCTTGACTCTCCATTGGCGGTGTAGAAACTAGGAGAACTGGACGCCGTGAATGATGACCCAGACAAATCTGGCGACTCTTCCAATCCCAGACCGAGAGCAGGTGGTGGTGCTGCTGCGTCGTCAAATCGGCGAACGGTTGAAGTCGAGGTGCTGAGCAACGTCATGTCGGATGCAGACTCGCCCATGGTAACACCAGAGAGCTGGGTCATAGTACTAACGCTCTCTCTGATCCCTCCCCTCCTCTCTACCTCGCCTTCCCCGTCCTTACTCATACTAGCCCTCCACAGCGCCCCCGACTCCCTCTCGCCCTCCTCCCGCACATCTCGACTAAACATCTGCGATATCCTATCAATCGTATGAGAAGGCTTGTGTCTCGTCGTCGTCGAGGACCGTCTACTCGGCGTAGGCGAAGTCGGTTCCTCGCCCATCCTCGAATTCCGTCCGTTTAAATCCCGAGAACGTGGTCCAAACTCTTTCAAATTCGACGCATCTCCAAATTCATCAGAAGCTTCTTCTTCCTCTCTTCTTTCACGTCCAAGTCCACCAAACTCATCCACATCATCACCCGCACCCGCACCTGAAAATCTCCCCGCCGCCGCCGCCCTCCCCTTCCCGCTCCTCCCAAACCCAGCCAGCAGATCCACACTCTCCCTCACCGCATGCATCGAGTACCCACTCTTGACAGCATCAGGATCAATAGGGTCCGCAATCGACGTGTACTTGTGGTGTCTCTGCGAAGTGGAGATTGAAGAACGTGGCGAGAAGCCTTCCGAGAGTCGAATAGGGTTTGACGGGGGGCTTTGAGCGCCGTGCGCTGTCGCCGTTCCTGAACCTGATGATGATGATCCAAACCCGAACCCAAACCCGAAGCCTGATCCACTGCCGCCTGATGAGACGCGTCGCGATGTTGAGCTAGAGAGAGGTGTTCCGCCAAAACTAAAGCGCTTCCCACCGCTTTCCGATAACGAACTAACTCTCTGCGAATTCGTCGGCGTCCAGTCTCGTCCATGATAATCATACGCTTCTTCCATTTCCATCACACTGTCCCTCTTTCCTCTCCCATTCCCATTCCCATTCCAGCTCGCACTCCCGCCCTTCACCACAAACCCCAAATCCTCATCCTCTCCACCCAAAAAATCACCACTCAAATCACCCACCCCGTCCCCCTCCTCACTCGCATACCCCAGATCATCCAAATCCATCAGATCCCGAATATCAATCTCGCTGATGCTCTCATTATGCGCATGCCGCATCTGCTTCCGCGCGCTGAGCGGTATCACAGGAGACGGGACCCGTTTGGGCGGGGGCGTCCGTTTGCGGCGGGTGGAGGTGGAGAGACGGGCGGGGGTGGAGGTGGGGGAGGAGGGGTTGTTGCTGTTGGGGAACATGGAGAATGAGGAGGGGTGGTGATGATGATGGTCCCCGGCTTCGCTGCCCGACTCAAAGTCGTCGATGTCGCTCAAGGGCATGGGGGAGACACTGATGCGTGTGAGCTGTGTGCCGGGGAGTGGCGAGGCTGCGAGCATGCGGGATGTGTTGGGCGAGGTAAAGGGCGAGGGTGACTGCGTTGCTAGTGAGATGATTTGTGTAGGTGGTGTGCGTGGGTAGGGGGTATGGGTATCCATTGAACTTCTAGTTGTCGTATTGATAGTTGTAGTTGTAGCAGTGGTTGAAATAGATGTGATATTACTGTTAGATGTCGACGTAGAAAATGAACTTGAACTCGCAGCGGTATGGCCCGGGGTATTGGAGGAGGTAGTTGTAGAGTTGTTGGGGCTGTGGGCAGTGGTAATGATGTGCACATTGTTGACAGCGTTGATGGAATAACCGGCACCGCCGTTCCCGCTTTTCGGGCTATTGTTAGCCCATGCAGCGTCATAGCCCGTATGTTCCTTGGTCGATGACAGACTCGACTGGCGTTGCGCGTGCTGCTGCCCTTGCTGCTGCTGTAATGGTTGCTGTTGGTGATATAGGCTGTTGCTGTTGGGCGATGACCCTGCATGTCCAGTGACGGCAGACAAACTGAGGGTAGAATAGCGGCTCTGTCTCCTCGCTGCTGCTGCTGCTGATGATGACGATGTGAGTGATTGGGAATGCGTCAATGACGATGCCGAGCGCGGAGTCGTGTTTCCACTTCCAGCAGTCGGTGCTACCCCAGCGAGAAGGAGAATCTGCTCGTGTTCGGATATTCTGGATGGGCCAGGAACAGGTGGGAGGGGCGTGCTGGGCGGGGCACATGGCGGGGGGTTGTTGCCAACGCTACCCGCGCTGGAGGCGTATGTAAAAGCAGAGGTTGTTGGGGTAGGGGTGGGCGGGATATGTGATGGCGGAGCAGGAAAAGAGGAGAGCAAGAGGGGGACAGGTGGCGAGCGTCGTTTCTTTGGAGGACTCGTTGGAATTGTGCTCATAGTGAAGACGAAAGAGATAGTAACGAGGAGGAGGAGGAGGACATGAAAGGGTGAGGGAAGTGAAGAAAATGAAATGAATGGAAAAATGGAAATCGCTATGAAAGGAGTTGCGATGTTTGGTTTGTTGCAACAGGGTCGCGAAAAAAACAGCCGAGCGTTGGAATTCCACTTTGGGTGAACGGCACTCTCACATTCACCTCCGAGTACCAGCTGCTTCTTCGGTCGAGAACAAAAAACACATTTCAGTCTACATAATACCCACTCCAACACTGCTAAACGATGTGCAGATGATCGCTGACATCACTCTGACCGCTTCCACTGCTTCTTGACTTCCCGCCGGTGAAGGCGCTGACTGACGTCGGACAACCTGCTTCCTGCGTTGATCATCTGTTATCGCGGCCTCAAAGCGGGCTTGAATCGCGTTGTGCAGCAAGCTAATTTTTTTATCCATCATCGCATCATTCCCAGTAGCTTCTCGTCAATCGCGCATCTTGGAGCCAAGGACTGAATGGCTCGCCTAGATGCGCATCGAAATATCACAAGTTTTCTCTCATTGCGCTTTGTTGATAATCATAAACCTGTGCGTTCTCGACGAGCTCTGAGCTCGGCTTCTAGAGCAATATGTCTATTTTGCATGCTGCCATGTTGAATTTAGCTCTAGAGCTCATCAACGCACTAAGTCTGAAGCATTCATCGTGCCTCCGAACGCAGGATCATCGTGTAGTCTTTCACTTTAACGATTAGGTAGCACTAGCATAGTATGTCCATTATAACTCTGTCATGGTTAGGATTAACATTCCATTCCCTCTTTCATCGATATCACTTTATTCTTAATCCCATCCTTTGTCCTAAAATACGCTTAAGCAGTTCAACATCTCTTCCTCATCACCTCTCACACACCATCTTCCGAGATCCTTCCCATCGCATCCTCCGTTGACGCAAAACTCCCATTCTCATGATCGCACCATCCATCCCTCGCTCTCTCCCTAAATCTCTAACCTTCTTCTAAACTCTCCCATACCCACCTCAACTCCCACCATTCCACGAATCAGCTTCGACTCCTCAAACCACCGTTTCACACCAGAATGCTTATCCGTCTTGTTTGACAGTCCTTTCTGTTTAGCCTTGGTTTAGCCTGTATGCTTTATTTTTACCCAAGGGTAACTTCACATGTCGCATCATACCTTCAGGCCTGCAATGATAACGCATCCCCGAGTCCACCTAGGGACGCGGGTCGGAGTCGCGAGTCGCGCGCACTCCGAGCGGCCGTGGACAGCTAGTTACTTATATCTGTAACACCCACTCCATAATCCATTCCGACCCCGATGGCACAGCATTCCACCAAAATGCAAGTGCACGCGCATTGTACTCTTTTTGGTTCCGCGCCGCGCTGTGCTGTGTGTGGGTTTGCATCCGTTTTGAGTTGCTTGTATGATCAGCGCATGGTGGACGAGTATGAGCATGCATAATGGCGACGCGCTATTCCTTATGCTCATACGCAAGTTTAAATGACTTCCTCATGTAAGTATGATCTTCAGGACGCGCTTTCATAACGCGTAACGAGGGAAATACATAGAATTAAAATGAAAAAAAGGTAATACTGTAATTCTAATGAAGGACTAGCTATGAGGAGATATTATGTACGAATAAACAAAACAGACCAACTCAGGGTTCTTTCGTACACAAGAAGGCGAGGTTGAGTCAAAAAGTAAGGGCCATGCACAGCAAATGCACGCGAGCGTGAGCGCTCGGGGAATGAGGAGACGGTGGGATTATGCACCCTGTTCTAATTATACTTGACTTTGCATAATTTGCATAAAACACCACGGAGCCACCCGCAGCAGGTCGTCGATTCGATTTGTGGATGCGGACCGTGAAAGAGTCTGGAGCGTACCTGCGGTGAACACATAGTATGACAGACGTGCTGTGACACGTTCAGGATGGGATGACGTGGGGGTTTAGGAACATGAATGAATGTAATATAATTAAAAAAATATGACAGAATTTGAATATGTAAGTATGTATGCTTTGAATGCTTTACAAAGCCGGTCGTTTGTTTCATTCAACTGGTCAATGGCAGTTGTCTGCGGCAGCAGATTGACATGTGTGTTGCTGTGAATAGGGATAAGTATCACAGGAGACCGTAATCCTAACATACTTTCTGAGTACGCATAGTGTTGCCTATGTTCAAGTTTTCTTGAATGGCTCGAGACGTCGATAGCCTGAGTAGCGTGAGCGCCCCAGACGCCTGCGCCACGACTCAACTCAATTCTCCACCATCATCGACAATCGAGCTAGAACACATAGGAGTCGACGATCCTCAGGCACCCGCTCCCCATGAGAAGCCTTGATTGAAACGCCCACGTCAGGTCCAGCGAAAATTCCATCCGCTCCCCACAGCTCTTCTTTTTCCCTTTCTTGGATAAGTACTCATAGGCCGTAGGATCGTTTCTACACGCACAGAGGTCAAACCGGCCAGTGAATCAATGAACGAATTCCAAACCCACTGGACCTCGAAATTCGAAAAGACGAACGATAATTAAAAGAGTTCGAGGAAAAGACCGGAACACAGTTGAAGGGATACCCGAGGCGGGTACGCCACAGGATCAAGGGTGGACGCCACACTTCAGAAATCTGATTCGAGCTGATGGGGTGGAGCGAGGATGATGGATGTTGGGTTTGAAAGGTTTTTGGTGGATAGGAGAGCAGAACCGACATAAATTTTCGTTCTGCGTTTTTCTCTGGTTGTTCTGCTCGAACTATTGGCATCAGCCACGAAAAAACTGAGTTCGAGGCCACGAGCCGGCAATCGGCAGATGGAGGTAGGGAGTGCTGTAAGCCTGTAACCAATCGGAAGGCGACGGGGTGTCGGAGTGTGAAGTACATACCCGGCATGATAAGGGCTCCCTGCAGGCTGTGGGTCGACTCCAAGTGACCCTGCCTCATGCCTCATGCATCTTATTCTGTCCTCCCTCTCAATCACCACTCACAAGCAATGGTAGGATGGAAAAACCTTCTTTCATTTGACTTGTATCGCAGTTGGACGAGGTTGGTTCTCCATATACCATGCGTGGACCTCGTTTGCTATGTGGGTGGTTAATTTAAGACTGAGGGAAGTTCGGGAGGTGGGTTGTAGGTGTTAGTTGGACGAGCTATCGATCAGCCTGATGCGCTCTTCTCATCGTCTCTGATTGTTGGATAACGTGCTCGTATGCTCAGCTCAATGCTGAGTAGATTTTTTGAGGACATATTCTCTATCTATTAACTTCGATCGGGTGCAGATAACACTAGCTATTCGCATGTATCTCAACATCTTGGCACGTTGATGACTCTGCACAGGACGATTTTACTGAGTTCGACTAAGTGTTCGGGTTGATATATGACAGCCGTGGCAGCGAAATCATTGTGGTGCTAGAGGCTCACAGCGAGTTATGCGACGTTATTGGCCGTTCGATTTCTGTCCTTTCCCCTTCTGCCCGAGCTACTCAATCTTCATGCAGATATATGTTTGGTGTATGGTTATACATCAACGGTCGCTCATGATTCGATGGATCGTAAATTCTGCGAGTACCTGTAGGCTTTGTCATCTCTACTCAGCATTTGGTTGCTCTCGAAATTTCTGTTATACGATTGCGGTCGATAAGTAAGCCGTTGAGGACGAAAGCAATGGGGACATTCGGCAGAAGATGCCCGACCAATCGAATGCCGTCGGAGTGTCGGAACGAGAATTCAAGACAAAATAATTCGAACGAGGGAATTCGAGAGCAATCGCACCTTTCTCCCAACCTGCTTGTTCCCATGCCAGACCCGTTTCACGTCTTTCTGCTCATATCCGTCTCAAACTTCACTTCTTGACACCCAATATGCTCATTTCCTGTGTTGTCTTGACTTGCTAACTCAACTTCCAGTTGGGAGACGTGGAAATGCATGCTGGTTGAGGATGGATGCCTCGGAACGAGTTGGGATTGTGTCCCGCGATGTTGAGGAATGCCGTGAATCGCTTGGTACTAGAACCAGTGAGGGGCATCGCCTTGTTCAATATGGCACATCGTCTACGTACGATGCCTAACCTAGCATGAGATGATCATGCAGGCCTCATCGCCCTGCTCTTCGATGACATCTCTATTCACTTCATATCAGACACCAGATAAGCCTGGCCTATATGTACCCCCATCATCTCGCTGCGCAGTTTTATTTTCGTCATTCCAAGCCTTGATCTCAACTTCTCTTGTTCAAATCATGATTGTGTTGCTCAATTTCATGTGGGACGACTCAAAAGGCCGTTATCCAAGTTAACCTGACCTGACTTGATCTACCAGGCGTGCGCTCTGCATGCATTCAGATTTTATATCGTGTCTGTTGAGACGAGCTGGTCTCGATTGCGTACCCGTAGGCATACACTTGGTAGAACTTTTATGGAGAGTGATGTCGCATCGTTCTTTCCTGCATGTCTTGAGTTCTGTATTTTCTCCCTCTTTTCTGGTTGATACAATTCACATTTCGGCGAGAGACAATTTGATGACTCCCATCTGAGTCTGTACCTGGCCTACTTCGGGACTTTGCTTATTGTATGTTGCCTTTATCGCATACTTGAATACGAGGTGGTCGCATTCAGAGGGGGAATGGAGCCGATGGATAAATAAGGGTGTCGATTGACTTTTTATGAACTTGTTTTTGATGTGATTCAGGTGGGCTCACGACTGAGCTCAGAGACTTCTGTTCAAGTTTGATCTTGATCTACCATACAACGCCATCAGTTATCAAACGTCGACTTTGGTTCATATTCTTATAATATGGGATGATCGTCTTGATATGCGCTTTGTCGTTCTTTGCTAGACCAAGTTCAACGAACCTGAAAAGGGGTATCAGCCTTTTCTGAGCGCCATCCTCACTTGCCTTTGCTTTATTGCTCGTTTTAGCCCGTCCCCTCTGAATCAGCTTACCATATTCATCCCCAACCAGATCTAGCCCCTAGAAGCACGCAGTCAGGTCGGTCCAGGGGGGATAACGTGCCTCCGGCCCCGGCGCAACTCCTATTCGATTCTATTGCAATTCTCCATTGGAAATGTGCCTATTACAATGTCTGCAAAACCTCGGTGCCTTGGTATGCCACATGCTGCTCACGAGGGATCGATGATAAGATGGGGTAGGCTGAGGATTTGACATGACCACATGTAGAGCTATGAGCTATTCAGTTGGTCAAGACTCAACGGCATGTCCGACTCAAGGGGACACGGGAGGTGGGGAGGGTGGGGAGATGTCATCCACGGTTGGCTTGGTTAAAACGTGATGTAGCAACGAGTTATTCAGCTTGTGGAGAGAAGATGGAAGTCTGAGTTTACAGGAGTTTACCGAGTGCCCAGTACGAGAATCATTGGGTTAACTTGGACGGGATTGGCTCAGTACCTTCTTCGAAAATGCTGAGCGGCTGGGGCTCGGTCGGGCGTACGATAAGCAAGTAAACATAGAAGACTGAGGACTCGGATGCACATGCAGATGCCTAGTCAGTCTATAGCCTGCCAAACGCCATGCCACGCGGATGACAGGGTGCAATGGAGTATTGTAGAAATGCTTACTTATCTAGGAATACGCGGAAGAAAAGTCTTTATGCGCATAATAAGTATGTATGACATTACAAGAGATAAGAATAGAAGCACTTTTTAGGCTTGAGTCGGTTGGTTGGTTGGTTGGCGACGGAAGTTTTTTCTTTTCTTTTCCCTTTTCCCTTCTACTTCCGCCTTGAACACGCCTCCCCTCTCTTCGTTCTTGTCTTTTACGTTCACCATCTTCTCCTCAGAGCGCCTATGAAGTTTTCTTTTCTTTCATCATGACCGCACCCAATCATGATCACGACAGTGATGGATTCAGGATCATCGAGAATGAAGACGCTGGATTGCGATACTCGGAGGGATGGAATGTGATCATACTTGATCCGAGAGAGAAGAGGGTGGGGGTGACATGGACGGATAGGGAGAATGCCAGTGTGGAGGTGCAGTTTTATGGTGCGTATATTTCAGCTCTCCTGTATCTCAACCTTTCCTCGTAGTCCCGATTCCTTGAACCGCGAGTTGTTTATTGATAGCCACTGCTAAACAGGAACCTCAATCAGCATACACGGAAGAATATTCAACACCACCTCTTACGACGCAGCGTTCGTCGTCTCACTCGACGGCCTCATTCTCGGGGAATCAGTGATCAGTTCGGGGGCGGTATCACAGCAGGTGTTCAGCACGCCGTCGGGGGCGCTATCCAACCACACACTCACTCTGACCATGCACGCGGGTGGTGTGCCGCTGTATCTGGATTACTTCAATGTCACCCTCGCTAATGGGTCTGGTTCGACGGACGGGCCCACCCTCACTAGCAACAGCAACACGACGTGTGAGTTGAATCGCTCCCTCAGAGACGCTCTTTCCCCGCTCAATTGAGTGTCGCGCGGTGCACTGAATGCTTACTCGCTTATCTCCTTGCTTGTTTGCTTTTGCGGCTATGAATAGTTCTAAATTCTGCGGCTACGGCGGTATCAGTGTCATCAACGATAGGTACGCGATTCACTTCACGTTGGGTTGTTCTATTTTGGAAGATGGGATTCGTGGGGGAGGATTCGCGGTGGCGGATGGGAGGTCGGTTGGAATATTCGAGTTTCTTTTGCCGCGTTGGGTTTAGGGCTTTAATGAGAGTGGTATTATAGAATCCTGACTAACCCGCTTCCTTTTCCATGTAGATCCTCGTCCGACACTGCCCTTCTCGACTAGTCACCCAATAACGCCTGTTGGTGGAATCGTAGGAGGTGTGTTGGGCGGTATTGTGTTTGTTGCGGCTGGTATTTTGTGGGTCGTATTGAGGAGACGGAAGAGGAGGGCGGGGAGGGAGGATGATGTTATAGATAAGGACTTTGAGAGGGTTGTGCCGGGGTGGAAGAGGGATCCAGAGAAAAAGGGAGGCAGTGGGTCTGGAGGGGAAAGAGGGAGAGGCACCACGAGTGGGAAGTCGAAGACTCACACAGGGTCGAAAGGGGAATCGGCATCGCGTTCGCGGGGGCATAAACCGCCGAGGTTGAAGCCTATCACATTCGCGAGGGGTCCAGAGGATGGGGATGACTTGGACTCGCCTACATCTGTGAGTCGGGTGGTGAACTTGAAGCAGGAGGGGTATAGGAGTTCGCCTTCGGCATCGCTTCCCCCGATATCACCTGTGTCACCGTTTCATGAGTCTGAGTTTGGAGATGGTGAAGTTTGGCGTGATGGGCGTGGGCTGAGTACGGGGAATGGGGCTCGGGTGTCGGGGACACAGACCCGAGAGCGGGGTGATGGTGTGGATGATGAGGAGACGCAAGCGAAGGAGTATGGTGAAGTGAGTGATGGGTTGTGGGGAGATGCGACGTCAGCTGGGTTGGCGACGGCTAAGGTAGCTGAAGAAAGAAGGGAAGAAGAGAAGGGAATTTGGACAGTGAAGGATTGTCATAAGTAGTTTAGTTCTTTCGTTTAGTGTATACTATAAGCTGGTAGTACTGTTTCTGAGTGATCTCTCTTCGAAAAACTGCTCCGCATTAAAGCAACTGGTCCGCTACTACGAGACTTGCTTGCCATGTATCATTTCTACTCCTCGACGCACCCAGCATATCATTCAAAGCCAACCGAGGGTACGCTAATGAGCTGTTGATTTGGAGCAACTTCAAGAGCAGACCACCCCCGATACGTTTCCCCTTCAAGTTTTACCTCTTTCACTCTTCCATAAACTATTAGAGTCACTCACCATAATCCAACATTTATTTTGAAAGACTCGAGTGGGAAGTCAAGAATATAAAGATGCCGGAACTGAGTCACAGTGGAAGCGGAGCGACGATCGTCATTTCACGTGCCGTCCAATCCTGCCCAATTGGGATTATCAGTGAATGTCGTAAATTCCTCGTTCTTCATTGGCTTGCACCATCATCGCTTTTCTTTCTCTCTCTCCACAACCACCATCCTCTCTTGAGTTGACCTCAACATATAATCATGTTGCGCAACTGCAGCAAGAGGGCAATTTTGCCCAAACTACCCAAGGCGAACAAACAGTCATCATCGGTTGCGTTGGTTTCAAGGAGGAATTTCATTACCTCTGCCGTGAGGTTGAATGAAGCGTATAATCCTGCGACTATTGAGCGTGCAGAGGACGAGGTGGATGTATGTATCGTAGGAGGAGGTCCAGCTGGCCTTAGTGCTGCAATTAGGCTGAAGCAGCTAGAGAGGGAGAAGGGAAACGAGATCCGGGTTGTGGTGTTGGAGAAAGGATCTGAAGTCGGTGCGTCGTCTAGCTCTCAACTTTTCTGCATTCATGCTCACAACTATCTGTATAACTACCTAGGCTCACACATCGTCTCTGGCGCTGTCATTGAACCCCGCGCACTGGACGAACTGTTGCCAGAATGGCGAACCATGGACGACCACCCTCTCACGCAACCCGCCACGTCCTCACGCATGCTCTTCCTCACTCCTAAACACGCCTTGCCCATCCCACACCCCCCACAAATGAGCAACAACGGCAACTACATCGTCTCCTTATCCCAATTCACCCGATGGCTAGCCACTGTCGCCGAAAACGAGGGTGTCGAGATTTACCCCGGATTCGCGGGGGCACAGCTGCTCCTTAGCGAGGAAGCGGATAGTGTGGATCCATGGGGGAATAAAGCGCGCAGTGTGCAGGGCGTGGTGACGAATGAAGTCGGCTTGACGCGGAACTATGGTTTGAAATCGTCGTTTGAGCCCGGGATGGCGTTCCGCTCTAAAGTTACGCTATTGGCCGAGGGTGCCCACGGGTCGTTGTCCAAGCAGGCGATCAGCTTGTATAACTTGCGCAAGGAGGTTGAGCCCCAGACGTATGGGATTGGACTGAAGGAGGTGTGGAGGGTTGATCCGGAGCAGTATCGTCCGGGTGAGGTTATTCATACCCTTGGTTGGCCGTTGGATAGCCAGACGTATGGTGGTGGATGGGTTTATCATATGGATGGTGGACTTGTTAGTTTGGGATTGGTGATTGGTTTGGATTATAAGAATCCATGGTTGAGTCCCTACCGTGAATTCCAGGTGTGTATCGCGTCTTCCCATTCTACGATCATAAACTCACGAAAACTGCATTTTAGCGCATGAAACACCACCCATACCTACGCAAACTCCTCACTACCGGCAACTCTGAGCGATTATCCTACGGTGCTCGCGTATTGAACGAAGGCGGCCTTCAATCCGTTCCAAAACTCAACTTCCCGGGAGGCGCTCTCATCGGCTGTTCCGCTGGGTTCGTCAACATCGCTAAAATCAAGGGAACCCACAACGCGATGAAGAGCGGCATGTTAGCCGCTGAGGCTGCCTATGAAGCTGTACAGCAGAAGGCCTCTGAGGAAGAGTCAGATGCCAAGGCGGCTGATATGGCGCCCTATGATAAAGCGCTCCATGAGTCATGGGTTCACGAAGATCTGAAGGAAGTGCGCAATTTGCGCCCTTCATTTGGGACGAAGCTGGGGTTGTGGGGTGGGATTATGTATTCGGGTATTGATTCGTTGTTCCTCAAGGGACGTGTGCCTTGGACGTTTAAGCACCATGCTCCGGAGGGGAAGAGCAAGAACCCTGTATGTCCCTTCCTTTCTTTCTCCGTCTATTTTTTTCTGACGTTTAACGCACAACTAGGACTCGACTTCATCCCTCGACTCTGCATACACCGAACCAGCCAGCCAACACCAGCCAATCGAATACCCGCCCTTTGAAGCGCCTCTTTCCACCGACTTGCTTACCAGCGTCGCTTTGACAGGGACGAATCATGCTGAAGACCAGCCTGTGCACTTGAGGGTCGTGCAGACGCGTAAATACATTGAGGAACTGCGTGGTAAGAAGGGCAATCACGCTATTGGTGCTGGTGTGGGGGCCGTTCAGACGGAGGTGGAGGTCCTCAAGGAGGATGGTGTTGAGGGTAAGGAAGAGGATGTGAAGAGCGAGCTCGAGAGGAGGAAGAAGCACGTTGAGGTGAATGTGGGACAGTATGCGGGGTTGCTGGGACGTGCGTGTCCTGCGGGTGTTTATGAGTATGTTCCGGATGAGAGCAAGGGCGAGGAGAGTGAGGGGTGGAATGGGCATAAGTTGGTGATTAACTCGCAGGTGGGTTTCTTTCGATATCTTTTTTTGGTTCTGCTTTGCTTTGATGTTGACCTGTGATTTTTCAGAATTGCATTCATTGCAAGTTGTGCGATATCAAGGTGCCAACTCAGGATATTACTTGGACTGTTCCTGAGGGTGGAGGAGGACCGAAGTACAGTGAGTTTTTCTTATCCTTTTGTTGTCGTTGGTGTCTGATGCTCACGCCTTTTTCTCCTAGCCGTTACCTAGATTTAGAAGAGAGATGTAATTTTATTCTGAATTTCGACTGGCGTAATGTAATGTTCTTTTTTCTCGTTCTTTGACCTCGGTGGTGGTCAGCCTGGGTTTTTGTCGCTCGAGATTAGATTAGATTTTGTGAATCAGGCTGATAGTTGAGCCTCCTCGATCGCCAGTCATTTTTGGTCATTTTTCTTCCTTTCCCCATTCATGCAGTGCTCCCGTGGCCGAGCGAAACTGAGGGTCCAGGTTAGCCGTTGACCTCATTAACGTCGCACCAGTTTGATGTAATGCTTTCAAAAGTTAGAAGTTTGTTGGCGTTCAGTGGTCGAAAGACATCGTCGTCTGCTGAAGGTAAGTGGACTTGACAACTTCCACGAGTTGATTATCCAATTAAAACCCAGATGCTATTCAGCAGTCAACCCTTTCTTCTCATTCACTTCCGGACACTGGTTGTCAAACCATGATGCCCACGTCAAGGCCCGGTATGCACCGTTTAACATAGAGGGGTTACAGCGCGTTGCGTCAAGAGCCATAGGGTCAAAGGTATCGTATAATCCACAACACCTTCCCCGCCGACTAAACCAACTTGCCGTTGTACAGATCCAATCCATGGAAAAAATCGCCGAGTCTCTCAATAGCATCTTCCTCCTCACATTTCAAGACGGCCAACAAGCCATCGCACGGATCCCTACCCCCCTCAGCGGGCCTGCACACTTCACCACAGCCAGCGAAGTCGCTACAATGGACCTCGTACGACGCCTTGGGGTGCCCGTACCTAAAGTCCTGGCATGGAGCTCACGAGCGGGTGATACAGAGGTAGAGGCAGAGTTTATGATAATGGAGAAGGCGGGGGGTGTTCCGCTTGCGAAGGTGTGGGATGAGGTGGACAGAGTGGATTTGGTGGGGAATCTAGTGAAGATGTTGGAGCCGCTGGTTAGGTTGAGGTTTAAGCACTATGGGAGTGTTTATTATAGGGGTGATGTTGACGCGTCTTTGAATCCTGTGGTTGAAGAGTTTGTGCAGGATGCTCCTTCGGGGGTTGATCTGGGTGACTTTTGCATTGGGCCGATTTCTCGACGGGAGTTTTGGGAAGACGAGCGTGCAGCCATAGCTAAAGAGGAGCGCGGACCATGTACGTTGAATTTTACGTCGCTTTGAAGTCACTTGAAAGTGAAAAAATGCACTTTTCAGGGACATCTGCAAGGGATTACATGGTCGACGTTGCCTTGCGAGAACAACAATGGATAGATCAATACGCAAAACCCCATCTGCACGATGACTTTCTCTGCTGTCTTCCTCATCAAGGAAAACTAGACGATCACATTGAATTGCTGGAGTACTACAAACATGTCCTCTCACTTCTCGTACCAAGCGACCCGCAGCATTTATCTGGGCACCTATGGCATCCTGACCTACACGCATCAAATTTGCTCGTCACTCCCTCTGGTACTACCTCAAGCGATGGCAAGATCCAAGTCGACATTACCTCCTGTATCGATTGGCAAGGTGCGTGGGTTGGACCCGCGTTTCTACAACTCACAGCCCCGGCGCTATTACGCGATCTCGGAGCAGGACCCGAAGCGCTGATTCTTCCGCCCAACTTTGAAACGCTCAATCTCGAAACTAAAGCGCGTGCGCAAGCGATGCGATTCCACGAAGAAGCAGTGTTGCAGCATCAATTCGAAACTCTTGCATTTGGACACTTGTCTGGTTTACCTGTGATGGCTGAACTTCGTCTGTTGGAGGAGTTGTCGCATATTACATGGAAGACTGGATTATTGCCTTTCAGGTGAGTTACCATTCGGGTATCGTTAACTCCGTGATTAGTGCAAGCTGGGAATACCTGTTAGGGACGTGCTGATCAAGATTTGGAAGCAGTGGGATACCCTGGTTCCCCACAAGAAATGCCCTATCACGTTCAGCCCTGCAGAGCTGGAAGAGCACGACAAAATGTTCGCCTATTATCGGGAGAAGCGAGAGTTTGCGAACGCATTGGATGAAGAGTTCTCATTAGAGGAGTTTGGGTATGTTGAAGGCGCCGATAAAACAAAGTTCATGAAGATAAAGGAGGTGTTGGAAAGACGGAAGGAGAAACTGTTAGATAGTGCGAAGTCTAAGGAAGAACGAGCTATCAAGGGTCTCATGTGGCCTTATCGGGATACGCTCTCTGACAACCCCCGAAGTCATCTAAAGTTGGATATCAATAGCCTTCAATGACCTCGTTCATATCGTCTCTTCATCGAAACCTAATGCGATTTACAGACACCACATCTTGGTGTCCTGTGCTTGTTATCTCGCCTTTCAGCAAGACGAACGTGCGTGTAGGGTTGGAGTGCACAGCATGTTTCAACCCATGTCAAAACGCGTTGATGATCAAGCTGACCAGGGTGGCTTTGCATACCTGTCCGACCTTTATTCAATTACCTTTCCGCTCATCAATCAAATCCAAAAATAAAAAAGCCGCTAGACCAAGAAATATTGATGCCGCTCTCCACCTGTGGCCGGTTGACAGGTTTGACCTTAATTACCTCGCATTTGAATATAAAAGGCATAGCAGAGAGTTGATTCCTTTCCCCTCCCTTTTCGAGCCCTGGTGGTTGGAAATCCCTGTAGCTGCTGGTCAGTCTCTAAAAAAGGTCCTACGACGCATATAATCTCTCCAACTACATGCCCAGAGCTATCACAACGATCGTCGACGACACTGATAGTCGGTTTGCTTATGAAGGAAGCTGGGCGAGGCATCAAAACGACCACGAGTATGGGCACTCCAGTCATCTTACGCATGGGTCTGGGACGGCCACGTTGAAGTTTAGAGGTACGCACCCTTGTAATATTCTTCTGTCTGCTAGAAAGGAGATTGACGTCCCTCAAGGTACTTCGATTGCAGTTTATGGAACGCTGGCCTCCGACCAAGAGAGCCAAGGGGACCCAGTACCGCCCATATCCTTATACACTCTCGAAAACGGATTCTCAACACAGTACCACGGTCACCCCACAACTCAGAGTCAGTATCGCTCCGAGTTCTTCAGAATGGACAACCTGCCCTATGGAGATCATGTTCTGGTCGTTAAGAACACCGCCGAGAAGGACATGTTTCTGTTGGATTATGTGGAAATTGGCGTCTCAGGTGCGTTGGCCTCTGAATCGTGTTTTAACGATATTACGACCCTTACCTACGACCCAACTCTACTTCAGCCAGACAGCTGCCTGTAGGAGCGCTAGTTGGGATAATTGTGGGATCTGTTCTGGTTACCGTCCTTCTAATACTGGGCATCGTGTTGTACCGACGGCGAAAGCTGTCGAGGAACAAACATACCTCCTTTCTCAAGAGTGAAGACTCCTTATCGGTTTGCGAGAATCAGGGTGCGTGAAATGCTTTCTCTTTGACTTACCTGACCCGGAACTCAGAAATTACCTACAGGTGATGGCTCGATTGTTCCTTACGACATTAACAACCCGCCACAGGAAGAGTCTGTCTGGACTCGCCTAGGTCAAGTCAATCCGCTTCCGCTCTTCAACCCCAAAGCAAGATCTCGAGATATTGACAGTGGCTTGGGAGTGGCGGATGGAGAAGGACCATCTGCGCCTCGTTCTGTGGTCATTTCCGTTTGCTGCGATAGTTGTGTCGCGGTTGGTGGAACGAATGGAAACACAAGATCTACCCCCCCTCCATATAGCTCCGGGAACTCACCCAATCCAGCCCCAGCAGTATAGTAGTAAACACATCATCCAAGTACTAGAGTTGTTGTGAAACCAAGAAAACTTGGTCTCTTCGAAAAGATGGTGTCCCTTCGTGACGAATCAACGGTGGGATACTCCCGCACCGTACCCCTGAATCCCCGAGACATCCAAGTGCCCTCTAGGACCTAGAGGCACCGATGGATGCTATGTGCACCGTGCACATCTGCGGAGGTACTTGCATTGCCCTTGCTGCACCTTTCCTGACCAAGATCAATAACAAAAAAAAAAACGATACGGGTTTGGCGGATATTCCAAGTCGGTGACTCCCTCAAAGCGGTCCCAGTATCATTGAATGTCCCTAGATGGAAGGGGAAGTCATCGCAAGGCGCAGTGATGATGGAGCACAGGTCATGAAGGGTGGATTTTTTTTTTCAACAGCGATTATCGATGCTGTTGAATTCACACGGGCGTCTCAGAAGTCGAAGCTTGGTCGGTGGTCCTCTGCTAAGTACTCCTGGTCATTGACAGTTAGAACCGACCATGTCTCCTATAAGCGCAGAAATTCCCTCTTTGAACTTGTATTCATACGATTGCGTACAGGCGCCAATAGTATCTCAGAACTCTCCAGTAGACTTCGGTCCCACAGTCTCGGCCACACGACCTTCCGGTAAATAAACTTGATCTTGCGCTTGCTTGTGGTATTTCCTGCGTAGACATTCCTCCTTGATTCCTCTTGATTATCCCTGGGATCACGATGCGACCCTGAATCAAGGGGTTACCTTGATTGGTTGACGAGTGATGACGAAGTAACCCGTTGTTAGCGGCTGTGTAGCGCGGACTCAAACATCCGTGGTTGCTTTGTCTCAAGAAATAAGTACTCACCTTGAAACCCTAGTGTTTCCCCGTGAATCCCTCAATTGAAATCACAGTGCTGGTTCACTGTGTATATTATGTCCAGCTCCTCGCAACGCTCCATCATTGACGACACAGACCCACGCATCGCTTACTCCGCCACGACATGGACAATTCATGGTTCAGATCTCTCGCATAGGAACTCTGCACACCGTACCAATACAGCTGGAGCAACCGCAACATTTAGGTTTAACGGTGAGTCGCCATCATGTTGTAGTATTCAGTTCTCTCATGCGCATTACTCATAGGAACTTCTGTCGAGGTGTTCGGAAATGTTGGCAAGGTCAGCAGTAAAAGGACACCGATAAGCACCTATACCTTGGAAGACGGTAGCTCTGCGTCATTCAAACCGGTTGAGACGAGTCAGGACCAGTACAACGTGCTTTTCTTCAGGAAGCAAGGTTTGGGGTTGGGCGAGCATGTTTTGGTCATCAAAAACTTGGTTGAAGATGATGCCTTCTGGTTGGATTACTTGACGGTAGACTCGGATTCATCGGGGGTGGCGGTGGGTGCGTATCTCTTCTATCATGCTGCCCTTTTAATGCTCAGTCTTTTCTGCAAATATAGGTAATGCAACACCATCTCTTTCTACAGGCGTTATTGTGGGCGCTGCGCTTGGATCCTTGTTTGTCACCGTTACTATCCTTCTGCTTGGGTTCTTTCTCTGGACTTGCATCCGAGAACGTCGTCAAAATATGAAACCAACTGCTAGACACACTTACAGTCCTCTTCACGCACGAGAGGTATCACGTCACCCAGGTAGGTAACTTCGGTCATTGTACATTATACCCGTACTCAGACTTCTGGATGTCAGTCATACGTCCTCCCACATCTTCCTATCATCGCCCGCAGTCATCATCTCGAGTTTCAACCCCTCTACCATCACGCACCGCGACCCCACCTATCCATCCAACAATCACCCCGTACAATCTTGCCAGCCGTGACCCTGATCCTCCAACATGGACGCGACCACATTGGTCGTTCTCGCATTCATCGACTTCGCTACCTATTTCAAATCAATACCCCAAGGCGACGAATAGCTCAAACACATCCTTGCCGCAGACGACTCGAGCTCAGGGCTCCGCAAGCAACAGACATGCTCCATCTTCTACACCCGTCATTCAGCATTCACGACAAGACTCAGTCGTCGCGCAGACTTTTCCTCCTCCCTACACAACATCTTGGGGACATGACGGGTCTTAGCACCCTACCGTTGGAACACTGTGGCCCAACTAATTCCACATCGCTTTCGGTAATCCATGGTTAAATACGCTTGAAGGGGTTGACCATAAAATAGCAATGAATGTTAGTGGATACCCTTCTTTCTTTACGAGAGATCACTAATTTGTCTTCACTTCGGTCCTGGATCTAGCGGTGGAAGGATGCTGCATGAGGTGGAGTTATGCGTCATTGATTCGCTCCTCCCATTTGGCTTCTGGGGTGCTGTCAGTGACAATCGCTGACAGCACGTCGTGAGCACCACTATTCCCCTACTTCAAGTAGCCAGCATCACGCAAGACAAGGGACAAAAACTGTGATAAGATTGTGATCTTGGGCAACGGCGACGCGTGCTCAATTGGACCCCAGCTGCGGATAGCAGTTAAAGGACAGGACTCAACTCTAACGCGCGTATAGTTAATAATGGACAAGTTGTGTACGATATCTAAGTCGCGATCCAATGCACTGGTTTTTACATGTATTTATTAGCACTCAGATCCTTACTTTCAACACTGCCGCCGACAAGGTGAGTTGAACGCATCATCACTCGGCAGTGCCTCACGAAAACTCACTTACAAAGATTCTTACATCGCTTTTGTTCAGGGTCCATTGACGTCCATCATTTTTCTTCAGTCAGAAATTAACAACGCGAAACCCGAGATCGACAGTTGACCCCTCCCCACTTTTTAGCACTACTTATTATAAATGGAGTGATGCAACTTTTGAATTTCTTTTCTCTCGCAATGCCCACCGTTAGTCCACTCCCTTAGAGAAAAGATATCCCTCTCATATAATTTTACATCCTTTCTTCCAATTCACATTCCATTGAGCTCACGATCATGAGCACCGCCGCAGGTCCATCACGATTGACCATTGACGACAGAGATCCTCAAGTCTCTTATAGCGGGGCTTGGACAGTAGGGACAGGAACTGCTGGACTGGAGTACAACAATACATATCAACTTTCGAGGGTTGCAGGGTCGACAGCAACCTTGAGCTTCCAAGGTACGCCTGGACAAGCTTTCCAGTCTTACAGCTCTAATCTGTTGTTTAAAATTCCAGGAGATTTCGTAGAGGTCTATGGGAGCATCCGAAAGAAAAACAACCCCGTTGGTACACCCAGTCCAATCAGCTCTTACACACTCGAAGACGGAAGTTCCGTGACGTTTACACCGGTTGAGACCGACTCTAACCATTTCAGGAGCCTATTTTTTGAGAAGCGCGGGCTTACGAACAGCAATCATACGCTGGTCATCAAAAATCTAGTTCAGGATGATTTTTATTTCTTGGATTATTTTGTGGTTGGCGCGTCCGGCGACGCTCCCAGCATAGGAGGTAAGTCTCATGTTGCAGCCTCGTCACTTCGTGGTGTTCATAAGACAATGAAAGGTACCACGAATGGTGCATCCAACTCTTCTTCCTCAAGCTCGAGTTCGAGTTCGATAAATGTCGGGGCCGTTGTCGGAGCAGTGGTCGGGACCATGGCTATCACCCTCCTTGCTGTGCTTATTGGGTTCTACTGCTGGCGGAGAACTCGTAGGCGCAGTAAACAGGCTTCAATGCCAGATGAAGAAACTAATTGTAAGTTTTCTGACCTTTTTTAAACAGAATCTGTTGACAAAACTAGACGCGACAGAGGAGGATACCCAGGAACGAGAACAGTCATCGACCCCTGGCCCTTCATCATCGCGATTCAACAGGTCGTCAACAGGGATCCCGACGATGGTCCCCTACGATGCGATGCCAGTTTCAGCTCCCCTGATACATAATTCAGGGAAGGCATCACGGGTATCAGGGAACTCATTACCCTACGTATTGCACCGTAATCAAGGGGAAACACAACCATCGCCTACAGTCAATCGAGATTCTGTTGAACAACACAACTCGGACCTCTCATACGCTGCCGCAGAACCTAATTATAATGCTCCTCCACCATATGTGATACAACGTTGATGGAGTCCACATACTACAGTACCATGATACGGTTTATTTATACCCTAGGGACACATTTATTTGATTCAAGCGACAATTGAGGTTACATGAGCGTACGTCTAGGATACTTTAACAATAACCCGTTTGCCCTTTGAGAAGAAAATGACACGCAGGGCGACTCTCTTCGTCCCAATTACCCCAGGCAGCTGAGTTCTAACGTAAGTTTCCGCATCGCGCTTCGTGTTGTCATTGGGGAGACAGTGATTCTGAAATTCCAAGTCCATCTTCTGGAGCGCAGGGTATTTGGCTTGTAATACCTTGTCGAATTCGTCCCAACACTTCGTGAAATTAATGGGGGAGAAGCAGAGACCCTGCGCGGGTGCAAAGCGAGGCTCTTCGAACACAAGATGGATGCTACGGACGGTTTGAACGGGCTTTGTTGAGTCGAGAAAGGTATAGATGTGCTCTGGAAACGAGCGGAAATGATTCGCCCAGTGCGTGATCCTGATATGTTCGAGCGCCACTAGATTATGAAGATAAGGGGCGTCGTGGATCCATCCTGTCACCGAAGAAAAACAATTCAAAGTCAGAGGGGGATATAAAACAAATACGATTGATTTCCGTACCAGCTTCTCCAGGAAAACTGCGCATATCAATCTTCTTCAGGGTAGCCTCATTGTGGTGGAGCAAGTCGTAAAACCAATTGGTACACTGGGTACTGAAGAGAGGCATGGCGATATCTTCCAGACGCGACAATAAATCGATTTCCTGGAGGTCACCCATGTAGGCATTGGCGAATTCGTCTCCTAGAACGAGTCGCTTCATCTTCGGAAATTTGCTGTAGTCGCTATCCTTCACAGATTTGGTATTGAATGATGCGGAGGCATAGAGAAGCTGGTGGATTCCAGTGCACTGTGTGATCATGTCGATCGGTATATCGGTAATTCCTCGAATATCGATAGACTCCAGGGTAGGAACACTGGTGACGGAGAGCAGTGCTTCACGTAATTCAGGATTGAAGCTATCCCATGGTATTCTTGCAGGTCGGATGCTGAAGCTTATGTTTCTGAGCCTCGTAAGCTTCTGGAGAATAATGGGAAAGTGGTGATTCTTTAAAACCCAATCTGCATTCCTCGCATCCATGACCCGTTTTTGAGGTTGGAAAACGAACGACCAAACATAGGTCCCGATGGCTGGACTGGTTTCCAGGAGACTGAGGAAGGATTCGAGCCGTTGTTCCACGAAGGACTCGATAACAACAAGACGAAAGAGGCGGCGACATGCCAGAGCATGAAGATCCTGACAGGTCAGACTACAAGCTTGCAGAGACGCGGTAAAAACCTTGTCGTCGACGATACTCATCAGACAGAGCTGACTGATGATGTTCTCCAAGACTTCGGTTGGAACGGCCAGAAGCCCAACTCTGGCTACGCTCATCATGATTCTGGCTCGTACAGGTAGTCGTGGAAAGCTTTTTGACTAGTTTTTGTAGAGCATGGAGAACGGGGGAGTCAAGGGTGAGCAAGGACAGGTTGGAGGTAGGTTCCGTCAAGTTCCGTTCAGAGACGCCTCAGCAGTCCAATTTATGTAAATTTCAGGGGTGACATCTCGCTTCCATCTGCAAGGGTTTGTTTGTTGGGCTTTGAGACCAAACAATATCGACTAAGTCTCGATCATTGAGGCTCTCCTTAGCTATCAAACTCTACTATCGTTGGTCACCAGTCGGGTACGGCTTCACTAATTTGCGACTGGAATATTTTCCTCTGGTCCCCTGACATTGAGACTTGGTAAACCTACGTAACTTTTGATTTTCTACTTGAATATGAATTTTTATTGAGGAAAAACGAGGGAGAACGAGCGTCGGAGTGGTACCGGTGGTGTCTAGTCGAAAATACCACCACTCGGGTTTTTCTGTCACGAACTGTCACTGAGGTGGAAAAGGTCAGTTTGGCAGAAAGTGATGCCATCAAATCACTAGACTTCATGGATGCACGAAACGTATTTCGTTGCCCATGAAAGCGTATAACGTCGAGGCAGTCTGATATTTTGCAGACAGATAGTAGCACACTACATTAAGTTTCAGGCCGGATTTTGGACGGATTGGAGCTCTACATCGTACGGGATCTGGAAAATAACGCGCATTTTACGTGACTTTTTGATACTCACGTTTTGGTCTGCAAATTCTTGCACTTCGTATTTCCATATTTTCTTAAATCTAACTAGAGATCGTGGTGTATTCTACTTAGATCTACCTGGTTTTAAATTTTCAACTTTTATATCACACCATTGAGCGAGATACCTGCAGATTACCAAAAAAACCCGAGTGGTGGACATCCACGAGTGGTGACTAACGATAGTACATACAACCTACAGACCGAGGTCCGCTCTCTACGATAATTCATGGATTTACGTCCGTCAAGTTGTATAAGTCAGCAAATGGATCGTGTCTCCAATCTAACTGTCTCTCATATTCGATCCCATCCGCAATACCCTTCGCTACATCCTCTCCATACACAGTATTCACAAAGTCAAAGACACCATCAATACCAGCTGCCACCCCAGAGGTCGACCAAATGTTTCCATCGTGCACCCATCGAGCGTGTGAGATCCAATGAATCTCAGCCTCCGTAGCATTGACTTGAGAGGTGACAAAGTCCCATGCCTTCTTGTTTCCAGTTGCGCTATGTCCGTTCAGCACACCTGATCGAGCTGCCAGAGCCGCTCCTGTGCATATGCTGATAAAGTACTGAAGCGATGGGTAGACTTGCTTGATGTAGTCTACATGCAGAGCAAGCTCTGTCGCCGGCACTCGCGTTCCGAATCCACCTGGTACGAGGAGGACGTCGAGATTGCGAGGGGGGTTGGAGAGTGTATGCGTTGGGACGACGGATTCGCCAAAGGTGCTGTTGAATATGTTCGATAACTTCGGGATAGTGTTCACTGGGTCGTATGTGCCTGCAATGACAGACAAATTGAGGCTGGTTTGAAGAGATAGCATATTAAGAATGTCGAGAGGCCCGAAGACATCCAAGGCCTGGAAGCCAGGGTAGAGGAGAATGCCATAGTTAACAGGCAGAGGATGTGGGGTATCTCTCGTGGCATCAGTTGCGTAGACGAGATTGGTGACGAAGAGTAATATGGCGGAGACATATTTGAGTAGCATTCCAAGTCAGATTCGAATGATTTTGTTCTTTTACGAGGTACAAGGGCTGTCAGTGCCAGTGAGCAATGGCTCCTGCTTATATACTCAGTTGCACCTAATTTTGGTGAAGCGACTTGTTCGCAATTCTTGCCGTGTATTACCGACACCTCAAACGATTACTCTTGAGATCATCGTCGGCCCATTGCATTCTCCGAAAACGTCGGAAGAAGCATTAAAAAGCAGTTTGTCTGTCCGTCTCCGAAGTCCACCTTTAGATATCTACCAGCTTGTAAGCAGCAGTGAGATACCAATTTAGGCGAGATATAAATAACTTGAACGACGAGGGACCTAGCGTGACGCAGGGTGTAGTACTTCCACGTCCACATCGACCCCACTGGCATGAGCTCATCGCCGCCACTTCGGAAGAAATGTTTTAACACTCCTACATAGTGTATCAGGCAATAATGCATCCAAGTAGAATTCAAGCGTATATTACCTAGTTGTAGACTCATGTCGCGGCGCACGGAAAGGTTGTGTCTTTCGAGGCCTCAGCGCTTCGATCTCGGGTGTTTAGAAACGACTCTGGGGCCTCAATACCTTGATTTCATGCTGGAGAGGGGCCCTAAAGTATTGTATATACCTTATAATAACAACCCAGGACAGTTGTTAGAACGGCCGGAAAGCCGTTTTACTAGAACGGAAAACTGTCGGACCGGCTAAGCACAACAAAATAATTCCAATACTTTATAGACATATTTGCGATATACATGTTATAGCTGATTATACGGGGTTTGTGGAGAGAATTCCATCTCTTTGGAGGAAGTGAAGTGCACCAGGGTCAGCGCAGGTGCTCGTTACCTCAACGTTGGCCTCCCGAGTAAGAGTAAAAATGTTATCAGATATGTTTCGAAGTGTGAAGCCCGCGTCGCAGTAAGCAAAGTAATCTGCGTTAACAATGTATTTTCTCCTTATCAGTGAAAGCTCAAAAAAAATGTATAGATTGGCGAACGACGTACATTTCCACTTTCTCTGGAAGATATACAAGTCTTCGTCGGTCAATTGGGGGTGGTCCTTCAGAAGTGCTGGCTTGACATGGGATTCAAAGTTGCGGTCAAACCTATAACCCCATTCGCGAACAGTGCGCGCGTAATCTGTATCAAAAACATAGCCAGTAATGAGTATTTAAATTAATGTAAAAGGAGCAGTACGTACGAGGGCCAATATTCTCGATGGATTCGATATTCAGTCCAGCTGCAACAATGTCGTTGACGAGCGTCCTGACTGAGGTCAATTGCCCTCCCCTGTTTGGCCCATGAGCATTCTGTCGAGTCGGAGGAAACATAACCTACGGATAAATGTACTTGCGGATAAAATCAACTTCACTATTAATGGAATATTAACAACCTCATTGTCCTACAGGCAAAAGACAGGGCGCCTACCTCGAGTACTGACGCCACCTTGTATCAGGAACAGTTGATACCACAAATACCTTGAACGAATTCTCCGGTTTCATGGCCCATGCCATTTTGTCGAACCACCCTTTCATGAATTCGATACCAACTACCTGAGGTTAAGGCTCTTTCACTGGTAAAATAAATAAATAAGAAACTTACTATGCTCCATAACCCCAATTGAGACGACAGAGTCGAATGCTTGATGGAAGTGTGCGGGCATCTGACGGTAGTCCATAACATGCACATTGATGGCATGTGAGAGACCAGCAGCGGCTATGTTCTTGTCAAGGGCAATCTTTTGCTCCTGTGATATTGTAGTAGTATCGACGATTGCCCCATATTTCTGCGCAATCTGTTGTTTGAACACAATCAACTCGAGGAAGTGATCCCATTCATCATAGACGTGATTGAGGCGCTTACCAAAATTGCGAAGCTACCCCATCCAGCACTGAAAGGTATCGGTGTGACATTAGTTGTCCATTCTCGAATTTACGAAGAAAAAGAAAATACCCTATCTCGAGGACTCGAGATCCGGACTTAATACGGGCGCGTCGGGCAATGAGGTGGAGCTTTGCCATTTGGCCTCTTTCAAGGTCGTCCATAGGCATCGTTCGGATGTCGTCGTACTCTCTTCGGGGAGGGGCCATTGGGCGGGGTTCGATAAGATCACCGACAGGACCTTTAGACTTCTCATCAAATATGGCGGCGGTGTAGCTGGTGAGTAATTACAGGAACTTTTAGTCTGCGTCCTTTTGACGGGAGTCGGTCAACGAGGAATGAAACATACGTCATGTCCCATGAAAGGAAGGCGGCGAAGAAATCATTTGAAAGATCGTAATGTGCCCTGAGTTGGGTCAGAGACATCACGCCACAGCTGATACATACTCACGAGATGTTGCTCATACTCCCAGCGAGTCCATTGGCTAGACGAAGATTGGCGCTGTAGGAAAGGAGGTAAAATATAGCGTGAGTATATCACCCAGGGGAAGAAATCGCATTGAATGGACATTACATATAGCTGATGGTTTTCACAACCGGAGTGAGCAACGTGCTTAGCTCTCCTACATTCTTGCGGTTCAAGAGAAAAATCTAAAATAATAGTCATTTCAAAGGGTGGAAATCAATGTGAATGCAAGGATGGTGGTTACCTTGAACACATCGCTTAGCTTATCGACTTCGATTTCGCCGAGCATGTACGCGTCTGGTGGTCCCACGCGATTAAGCTAACAAGTTGTAAAAACTTCATACAGCCACACTCACCAGCGAACCCAAAGTCAGCATGTAATAACATTCGAACCCAGAAGTTCTCCTGCTTGACAGTGATTTTTCCTGATAGGGGCCAAGAGTAGCCATCGACGGTGACGTCATATGGATGCCCAAACTTATACGATTCGCCTTCGCTCTCAAAAACTATCACACCGCGTTCGACCCGCTTAAGGAGATCGAGGATGGTTTTCTTGGCTAAAATAGGACGTCAGATACAACCTCAGCGGAAAGGGCACCCAGAAGGGAAGAATTTACCAAAGTTCAATAGGGGACGCCATGGAGTTTTCGAGATGACCTCCTGGCCACTATTCAGAACCGATTCGAGGGCACTCAAAGTGAGCGATCGTTTGGCGTAGTTGATGTTGATTGTTTCAATGTACTTGCTGGTGTTTAAAGCCATGTTGAACTTCTCGGAGGGGGAAAAGAGAGAAAAAATGTCGACTCAGTGCCGTGAAATCGGCTTTTTGTACGCATCCCGCCTCGGATATTCTAAACGCAGATAAACTCAAGAACTTGAGATCTAAAGTTTGGAGTCCAATACTGCACACCAACAGATCAGGGACCTCCAAATCAGAAACTAAGCACTCTTCGCAAAATCACGGTGGCTTTCTAATATTTGCTTCGTTTAACCCACAGCATCACGTTCACTGAATGGATCACTGCATGAAGTGAGATAGTCATACAACAAAGAACTCAGTTGGAGTGCAGTTGTCTTACACGAGACCTTGTTCAAGTGGGATATTCCATTCCTGATAAGGTCCATGCTCTCTTTCAGAAGCTCTATTTTATCCCCAGCACATGCAACAGAAGGTGTTTGGATTTTTGGATGAACAGCATCACTCTTGCAGAACACCGCATCGGGAGCGCTCATGAGCACCTGAAACATATCAGATAGTTTCAAATGACTGATTTTGAGTTTGATCGATGTACATTTGCCCAACTCGTATCAAGATTCATTGACAAAGCTCAGTGCTCCAATTACCTGGGGTATTCATTCCATCCTTGTTGACTTTAGAGCCGTAAATGGTTACTGATAGACTTGGAAGATATGTTTTGGGAGAAAAGCAATTGATTTTAGCCAGACGGATCCGCTTTCTGTCATCTTAAACACACGATACCTTACGGACATTTCGAAGGCGAGCTCATTACTCAAGTCATATGATCTTTATGTCCAACATCATTCTCATTCATTGGCTAAGAATACACATTTTATGTGGAACAGCCTAGCTTATCTCTTGTTACTTGGATATTGGCGTCCGCTTTCTGGGACTTTGTGCGGCCGAAATACGTCCGCTGCGTCCAGAATCAACTCCCGCGCTAAATCTGATCGAAATTTCTTCGACTCCTTTCCCTGCTCCTCACTTCCCACATCCACGCCTCTATTAATTTGCTTCCAATTGCCATCATTCCGTCTTTTTATTTTATTTTGTCCAATTTCCGGATGCGTGGGGTGTTTGCCATATGCTCGTAGAGTAAGACATAGGGGCATATTCAGTCTTGCGATCCCATCCTTCTGTTTCCCTCGAGCGTTTATTACCACGTAATCTAAATATCTCGTTGGGCTCACCTTGCAACGAGAAGATAAAGGAATGATTCACACTGCATGATGTGATGTCCTTTATAACAAAGCGAGAACCCTTTCAAGTTTGTGCCCAACGCTTCACAAGCTTCTTTCTAAATCCGTTCATTGTGGGCTCGAAGCGTGATATAACAACACCGTTCCAAAATAGCCTTGCAGTCGCTGATTGGTATCGATGTAAACGGAAATGCCAACACAAAGTTTTCGAATGTGCGATGAATCCTGTCCGAGATCCCCAAAGCACATCTTCTTAATCTACCATCAAACATGATTTATTCACATGCGATAAATGCGCCCTGAGCACCACCGCCTTCTTCAGCTAATTCTCACTTTTGGGGTGTTCGTACAAACTTGAACGCTATGTAAATTTGATTACAAATTTTGATAGCTAAGGAACGGTAATTCTTTCAATACGCAGGGTTATCACAGTCGTGCACCCATCCTGGGGCTTGTGTGTATTTCAGCTAAGAGAGAATGGATGAGAGAAGCAATTTTTTCAGGCGCCTGTTGGACGGTCTATGGTGGTTTTAATCGCCCGCCGACAGTTAATGAGTACTATCACTAATCGTCATAAAGCGAGAATATCTTACCAGGTGACCAGCCCCCTCCACATGAGTGACTGTACGGGGCTTGCGACCGTTTTTCTCATCCGTGATAATAGCTTGGAGTACGGGGTTCCTGTAAAAGGTGGCGCATTCAGTTTAGCAAGTCCCGCCTCACATCATCGTGTCATTCGGCTTACGCGACATCATGAATGGCACCAAAGACAATGTGAACAGGTATTTCCTGGGTAGTTCGAGTGTATGAGTCTAAAGCGTCGACGATAGCATGCCTGCTTCGAATACAAGCCTGTATAAATGTTACGTCAGTACACCAAAAAATGTTATCATTTCAAAGTTCTCCCTACCGCCTCTTGAGCCTTGCTAAGACACGTCGTAACACCATGGAAAGAATAAGGTTCTGGAAGCGCCGCTGCGGGGTGCGTCTTCAAGGCATGTTTCTTCAAAAAAACAAAGTCAATTAAATCACAAACGCCCACTATCTTACTCACCACATAGAGGTCGAGAATCCTTGGGTCCCAAGTGCTGTGCACAGGCGACGTCTTCAGCTCTTTTTTGGCCGCTTTACGAGACATCCAAACGTCATGGCGTAACCAGGTCCACGCTGTAAGTATTCGGGCGCATGCGTCCCTTTCGGGTGTGTGCTCGATACTAATTCCTGGTTCAATGGCAATGATGCTCTCGAAGGGTAGCACAGGCTTGATGTCTCTCATAAGGAAGCTATTTGTGGTGATGCATCAGTGACATTAATAATAGAGACAAAGAACGAGACCTACAGAGCAACGGCACCCAGAGAATGACCAACTCCTACAAACCTCCTTTTCGATAGATCGGGTTTTGGAGGGACGGTATCGCTCGAATTTGCAGTGATGAAATTGTAAATGGCTTGTGCAATTGTCCTGGTAGGACCTGAATAGTGATTAGCGAGCCATGTATTAATTGTAGGGATGTTTCCATTAGTTCTAACGTACACTCATCTGGGTTCTGTTGGATAACAGCCTCGTTCAGAATAGAGCTTTCGCCATGGTTCGGCATTTCGATGGAAAAAATATCCCGAATTGCTTTCTGCTTGACACCGAGTAGGCTTTGAATGGGAACCTCCCAGGATTCTTTATGCATTCCTAAGGCGTGCATGCAGACGAGAGTGAGACCATTGGTGTTACTGGCAGACTGCTCCGTTTCGTAGTGAGTAACGAGGACATAGAACGGGTAATTAGAGGACGGGGGGAGTGTGTACAACGTCTTGTTGATTCGGAAAGTGTTAGCACTCATGATACTCTTGGTCAGAAAGGCACAAGTGGTAGTAGATATTTGCGGGGTGGTCTAGTAATAGATCAAAATAAGGCCAGCCTTCGGTTTCAATTTGCATATGTATATACAAGAGCCACAATCAACGTGCCATTCCCAGATATATTTAGACTTCCAAAACCCTGTTTTGTTACCGAAGGGTGGTATGTCCACTGCGGTTGGAGGCTATCCTGAGATGATATTATTAGCATCATGCATGCATCGTGTCTGGGATCTGACATTTTGTGTGCGCAGTACAGCTGATGGCTGCCTGTTCCGCGGATATCAATCATTGTGAATGAGTGCGCGGGCCGATTACTTCATATGAGTACGAATCACGGACGTTTAACGATCTGCGTTTTTGTTTGACGAATTGATCAGTCAGACTACCCATCATAAATTCAAGTCTGATAGACCTTAGGTATATTATTCGGCGCTACTATTTCAACGTTTGGATGATCATGTGAAATTTCTCGGCTCCGAAAACGCGCTTGACTCACCCGTTAAGCCACACTGCTCTCTGTGTCAAACGACCTTCTAACATGACTCTGTGCATAGGTGAAAAAAACATTCACTTGGAAACTCTGGGTGAGTGATCAATGTTGAAGATACCATTTGCGCATCATAGACTCTTCCGATCGTTTGGGACATCAGTCCCATGAATAGAAGACGAGTAGTGCTACTACCTTCGCTGCATTTTGTTCTGGTGTCTTTTTATAGATTTTGCCGCCGACATGGTTATCTCGGGCATGGTTAGATCCCAAGTCCAACAGCAGAACTCTTTCACGCACAGCGTGACCCCTCATGACATTCAAGTCGTGGAGGCACCATCTCACTTCCCCGTCCCAGAATCATCGTGAAAGGAAATGATATGTTCATCATTAAGATCTTCTCACCCATTTCGAGATGATGTAACAAGTGTCGCGCCCTTAAGTATAGGTATTGAACTCACTGCGTTCAAAACCAAACACCGAACATGGACCAACAGGCGTTTAATCCCAACAACACCTTGGGTGCGCTGAGCATTGGTGTTACCATCTCTGTCTTTCTTTATGGCGTCTTATTCATGCAGACATATGTCTATCACAAAACCTTCCCCAATGATAGTCCACGTCTCAAGGCCTTGGTGAGCGTCAAAATTATTACTAGTGCTGCAAACTTCGAGATCTCATTATTCTCTTCATGGATGCACAGGTCGCTTTTGTTGTGTAATCCAAAGTTAATTTTGAGGTGATATTTTGCTGAATCAGGACTTGCTTTTTCGGCGCAGCTCTATGGAAACTGTCCACCTACTCTGTATAACCCATTCCATATACTCGCTCACAATTACAAACTACGGGAATCCCGCCTCCCTGGTCCGACCCCCGAATACGGTCATCGTTGCTGTCATCTTTAGTGGCATGATCGGATCTCTTATTCAGGTAGAAAATCGTTTATCTTTGTCTCTGCTAGTGGGTACACTATGTACTGACGACTCGTAAATCCTGCTAGGGATTTTTTGCAGGTCGTATCAAGGTAGTCAGCGAGAAATGGGTGGTTTCCGTCATTTGTTGGTCGATGTGCTTGGCGCGTCTGACCCTCAGCCTGATAATCGCAGTCAAGGCATTCCAAATGACCTCCCTTACTCAGTTCTCGCATGATACCAAGGGGGTTCTGACCGCCACCTTGGTGGTGAGTGCTGCCCTTGACATTAGCATTTCGGCAGGGTTGTGCTATTATCTCCGGGCAAAGCGTAATACATCTCACATGAAGACAGCCAAAACGATTGACCAAATTATCACCTGGACCATTCGTGAGTCTACATCCCACTTATTATTTTCTACCACCCACTAATATCTTTTCTATCACCCAGAAACCGGCCTCGCCAATAGTATCACTGGCTTGGTGGAGTTGATTTGCGTGAGTGACTTGACCACTGCCACTGTACCTTGACTCAGGCTGACAGACACGCTATTAAGTTTGTTCTTATGCCGAACAACTGTGAGTCGTCTTCCATCTACTTGAGGTATCAGACACTATGAGGTTGACTTGTCACTCGTTTTTTCAGTTATTTGGCTGGCCATTTTTATGTTCCTTGCTCGAAGTAAGAGTTCCTTTATGACAAGGAATGATGACTGACTCAAAATTCATCTGCCTATGTAGTGTACTCAAACTCACTCCTTGCATCGTGAGTTGCATAATTGTCTCCATGGGGTTAATGTGTTGGTTGCGCTAATCCGCAATCACTAGACTTAACGCTCGGACGATCCTGAGGTCCACCCTCTATGCTGAGCCTCAACAGTCATCCGACAATTCTACGTACCATGGAAATACTGATGTGAGCTTCGATTTCCATGAAACCGTTGAGGTTGCCGAAAATCCTGCTCACTTCCACGATATCTTCACAGCCCGGCGCACGAAAACCTGTGCATATTAAGATGACCAAGATGACCGAATCAACAACCGAAACCATGCTTAACGTTAACATGGACCGAAAGGATATTGTCATGGCGGTCTAGTCGCTTCAACAAACGCATCGGTTTCAAGTTGTGCTTTGCTCCCGTTCCTACTTATTTACATATACTCGATAGATTCGTCTATTCATTTGTGTCGTATCCAACTTTTGATTATTCTTTGTACTAGTGGTCATTGAATATTTGAATGTTTACACTTTGGTAATATTGGAGGCTGGGATATCCCTTGAGTACGTTAAAATGGTGTTCATACACCCAGTGATAGCGCCCTCGGCGAGCGGCAAGCGTTTTGCGGGTCTGGTTTAATTATAGTGATCGCACCCTAATTCCGTGACCCGCTTTTGTCTTTTGATCACAACGGTCTCCGTCGAAGCAAGACCCTGGGATCATTTTACTTCTCCTTATCGAACTAAAATTAGGAACTGGAGTCTCTGTTCTTCTTTTTCACTCGTACTCAGCGAGATCAGAAAAATCTGTGTGCAAAGATACCTAACTGGTGGACTGTTCTTGCCTGTGATATCTATCCTTTTATGCTTACAATAAACCCAATATGAACAAACCTCTGCGTCCTAGAATCTGACGCAATCGTCAAGTAGTACCGGAAAGCTTCAT
This sequence comes from Panaeolus papilionaceus, assembly GCA_015501605.1. NCBI lineage: Eukaryota > Fungi > Basidiomycota > Agaricomycetes > Agaricales > Panaeolus > Panaeolus papilionaceus. The sequence goes on along the minus strand of JADNRZ010000023.1, from coordinate 661,943 downwards.
TTATATTGCGCACAACTGAATCTAGCCCTGCTACAGAGTGACTAATGCTCACTACTGCGTATAAAGGGCATGCATTCTGTCAATTCAATACCGATCCACCATCACTACAGTCTGATGTCCACCACATGTTCTTTTAAACATGTTGTATGATGGAAACCATGAGCATTTCGTCCGGTATTCCTCGGTGGGAAAACGTGGGAACAATGTTGCGGGAATAATGGTCACGCACATTCATGTGGTTGTTTTAATTTAAAACATTGTTTATGAGTGTTGCAGATTTCGATCACACCTTCTCTCGTCTCGTACACTTACATTGAGAATTCTACCATGTCCATTGATACAAAAATCCGAACCCCTGGACCTCAGCTGCATCGCTATTTATGTACTCAAATTCCAATATACCGTTTTAGCTTCAAATTTCCATGAGTTACGCATTGCGTTCTGAGAGAGAACATTCACGAGGTCGTCGTTTCTTCCTTATAATGGTGACGGCCTTCCCTACTGTGTGCTTCTCATCCCTTCTTACTGTTCTTCTTAGGGACAATTTCTGTCGCCGAACCATTGTCATCACCTGTTGCGCCACCAAAAGGGACACAAACATCGTGACTATGAGTGAAGCAGAAAAGACCCGGCCAGCGACTGCTGCAGCATCATTGGTGCCCACTGATGGTTTACAAAACGACAACGACGGGGACACTAGCAAAGAGAACAGTATTATTCCTTCCAATGACGTCGAATCTGAAAGGGAGGAGAGTAATGGGGTCATGGATATGGGCGCAAAGGCATGGCTTACCGTTGCTGGAACGTGAGCCCCAACTTTCAGGTCTTTTCACAACCCGCTCATCACTCAATATTCAACATTCAGATGGTGTACTCTGTTTGCAACGTTTGGGTACGCAAATCGTCATATTTCATGACTTTACCTCGTACTAACGCCAAAACTTCAAGGTATTTATATTCATTTGGAGTATATCAGGGTAGGCGCCTCGCACCCGTCTTCAGAGCCTTCCATGCGAGCATTCATTTGCAGACTTCTACACTCGACACTACCTTTCGAACAATAGCCCTGCAAAGATCGCGTACGTTTACCTATCACTAACATTTCGTCTGCGTTCAATCAACATTGAGGCTCCTAGGTGGATAGGAAGTTTCCAGTTGATGATGCCCTTCTTCTTTGGGATCATTTCAGGGAAACTTTTCGATGCTGGGTACTTCCATGTCGTCGAGATTGCCGGTGGGACTATCTTCGCTTTTTCGTACGCATTTTGCTTGCTCTCTGCGTCCCCTTCAACTCATGAAATGTTCACATACATAGGCTGTTCATGCTGTCGCTCGCAAAACCTCAGAAGTATTTTCAGGTATTCCTCAGCCAGGGGGTAGGAATGGGGATCGGATTAGGCCTTGCTTTCGTGCCCAGTGTCAGCATCACCGTGCATCATTTCAGACGGCGAAAGGCTCTGGCAACCGGCATCGCCTTGAGTGGGAGCTCTCTCGGTGCGGTGGTTTTCCCTATCAGTACGTCTTATCCACCTTGAATAAGGACCTGAAGCAGCCACTAATTCTCATTTCAATTACGATAGTGCTGAAGTAAGAACTGAAATTCATCCCCTAGCATCTCCACTGACGTTTTCATCTGCGAACTCAAAGCAATCTGATCGAGAAGCACAGCTTTGGGGATGCAGTTAGGGCGAGTGGATACCTAGTCCTCGGATTCCTCGTAATCGGGAACTGTCTGGTGAGGACTGCGTACGAAAATGTTCAGTCCAAGGGCCCCGCACCCGCAGCCAAAACCTTCCTTGTTGACCCCCCTTATATGTGGGCCGTTCTGGGGTATGTGTACAATTATTTTTCGCTGAAGTGCTTTGACGCTCATCGAGACTCTAGTGCTCTTATTTCGAGTTTTGGTTTCTACTTCCCTCGTGAGTGATACAACCAGTCTGTTCTCGACTGATTTCATTACCAATACCCTGACCCTATTGCACTAATCAGTGATTTACCTCCAACTCTACGCGATTCAACATCAAATCGACCCTACCCTGTCGTTCTACTCGGTGTGTGGCGTTTGAATTGTCCAACAACTTTGAGAATTAACTGAAAGGTCTCTGTTCAGATTGCGATTCTGAATGCCTTCAGCGCCGTGGGTCGTGTTATCGGCAACCACCTGGCAGACCTTTATGGGCCGTTAAACGTTCTGGTCCCAGTCACGGTCATAACTTCCGGCACCATTTTTGCAGTATTGGGAGTGTGAGCTTCTTTCAAATTTATTCTGGATGATCTTGCCGATTACACTCATACTGATGTGCCTCTCTGACCTCGAATAGCCACGACAAAGGATCCCTTATTGCTGTTAGCATCGTGTATGGATTGTTTGCTGGTGCTTGTGAGTTTGGATCCCGATGTCGCCTTCGTATTTTATTGACACTTCAGCGATTCGCACTCAGTCTTATCGCTCTCTGTGGCGTCACTGGGATCTCTTGCTCGCCAACCTGGAGAAACGGGGTATGTTGGGAACATTTTTTAATGCAATTCTCTATGAATGACAGGTGATACAGCGCACGCACTGGCCTTGCGCTAGCTCTGAGCAGCTTTGGATCGCTAGGAGCTGCGCCTGTTCAGGGCGCGCTTTTGACGAGTAACTTCACCTGGAAACGCCCAGTCGCTTTCTCGGGGGTACGTGCATTTTGTGGCTCGGACAGGTTTGATATGTCTAGGGCCAGCGCTAACACCCTTTTAGGCTCTCATGCTCGCATCTGCAGTTACTTTCTCCATGACAAGGATGCATTTAGCTCGCGAAAGAAAAACGCAGAAGGTTTAAATTCGTGTTTATACTCGTCTGGCCCTGTTTAAATTCATGTGGTGTACTCGGACTTTTCATGTTAACCTGTATTCACTGTTTACGACTGGGACGAAATTAAGAGTTCCGTTATACCGAATTGAAACCTCACCCTTCTCAGAATCGAAGGGGGAAATATGAGTATAAATAACTGAACCTCGATGGATACACACGAATTTTAATTCCCCCGGTCATGAAAAAGCTGGCGTCGAACCCTGGGCCATGAAAATTGCGTGCAACAACGGGACCAGATAGTCAGACTGATGCACCCACCTGCTCAGCAATTCGACTCCATTTCTAATTCTAATTTAGGCGTGGCTGCCAAGACAGATTGTTTGGTGTACCACTAGCACGCATTTGTGATATATTTAGTCACCTGGGAATGCGTACATCTTGTACTTGGGAAGTCATGGACCGAGGCCCATGAGCGAAGGTCGAGGTCAACATATGAGTAAGTCTCAATTCGATGTATTAATAATTGCAATTGGACTCGATGGTGGCAAATCGAAGTATGCGTGTGCGTGTGTGAGAGTAAATTCAGTGACCTCCTTGCCTCTAGAAAAGTTCGAGCGCTCGGCGAACTCGGAAATAGCAGTCATACAATACATATGAGATGATGCTTCAGATCAAAACTTCCCGGAGAAATACGACAGAGATTGGACGATCTGAATAGACATGGGACCTTCGTCCCGGTAACTCTGCAGCAACGGATAAGGAGTTCAGCACTACCACTCTGCTTCCGAGTACGGGGAATGAGATGACCCCGAGGTGCCTGTATTGAGATTAGATTGCGTGTCAGCGGAGTGCACGAGGACACTTCCCATATTTTGTGCCCCAGTCAGCCTATGTCTTCCAAAATTCGGCCTTGGGGCGATCATTTTCGCATACCGAGCCCGAACAAATACAAAGACGACGACTACCAGTGCGACAAGGGTAGGAGGAAAGGACATGGTCTTGTAAATGTTTAAATAAAGACTACCAAGAGGTGTCTTACTAGGAGGCATTCGTTTCGAGCTCATTTAGACGCCTACTGTAGAGTCAGAGTCAGTTATATGTACCCCGTTGTTGCCATTCAAATTATGCTAACGATCACTAGAACGCCAAACCAAATATCCACGGGTTCCAAGATTGATCGCGATGATATCAAGTGGCAGGAACTGCTGCGTCACTTCCGCACAGTTCAAGCTAAACACGAGAAAACCAGGCGACAGGCGTTGGGAAGTGATACCGCTCCCATTCTAGGGTTTCAAGAGGATAAGATCTCATGGAATTCTGAGAAGAGGGGTAGAGCAAGGCCTGTCGGCAGACCTCCACTCCACAGGCGGGCTACCGGCGCTCCTGAGATGCAAGGAGTGGTGTCAACGCATCCGGTACTGGCTCCTCCCAGAACAAGAGCTTTATCGCCGTTGAATCCAAATTCTAGAGTCCCTAGTACGCCAACCAGCATAAACGGTACGGCCTCTGCGCCTACACCTCCATCCAGTCTCAATCCTATTACCAGCGGCTTAACAGGCTTCTCTGACATAGCTTCTGTTACTATTTGTGGCGAGTTCTCTTATTTGGTGTACTCGATGTGCTATAATTGGGTCAGACCGGTGTAAATTCGACGATTTATTGCAGGAAGATGACCCCTAAACACAAAAAATTTGCTCCTCGTTTGAGGCCTCGTCATTCGCTCGCAGATCTCTATGGGCTGTCACTACAACAAAACTATGTGAGTCTGCGAAATATTTCCGGGCTTGATGCAAAAGTCTGGAGGCCATTGCTTTCAACCAGGTAAATTGGAATGGGGACACCGGTTCATTCACGGTTTGTCGTCGGTAAGAATAATTAGGGTTATGACAGATGGAGCTCGAGGCTTCCCTCCTCATTTCAGAACCTCACTCAGCTAGCTCCCGCAGTCAAAATGCGGTGCTTGGCCACGCACAGACACCACCCGGGTGCTGTATTGAATAACACCTGAGCGTTCGACATACCACCCATACAATGCAGAAGCGCAACTATCGACTGTTTCTAGGACCCTCAGGTGCCATCTGGGAGTATATAAACCCCACCTCTGGAGCTGTGGAAGGCCAGTGTGGTCACTCGTTCACATCGCTCCCAAAATGAAGCCCGCCGTCTGCATTACTTTGCTCGCATCTGCGGCATCCGCCTTTGCCCAGTGCAACCTTCCTTCCTCCTACCGCTGGACCTCCTCTGGTGCACTCGCCAACCCCAAGTCTGGCTGGGTTGCGCTCAGGGACTTCACCACCGTTCCTTACAACGGAAAATACCTCGTCTACGCCTCCACTTACAACGGCTCCTATTGGGGATCGATGGGTTTCAGCCCTGTCAGCAACTTCAACGAGCTGGGCTCTGCCACACAGACTGGTATGAATCAGGCCACCGTCGCACCATCCCTCTTCTACTTCGCCCCCAAGAACATCTGGGTCTTGGCGTACCAATGGGGTGCCACTACGTTCTCGTACAAGACGAGCAATGATCCCACCAACCCCAACGGCTGGTCGGGAGCCAGCCCTCTCTTCAGCGGATCCATCACTGGATCTGCCACAGGCCCCATTGACCAGGCCATCATTGGTGACAGCCAGAACATGTACCTCTTCTTCTGCGGTGACAACGGCAAGATCTACCGCGCCTCCATGCCCATTGGCAACTTCCCTGGTAACTTCGGCACCAACTACCAGATCGCCTTGTCTGATACCATCAATAACATTTTCGAGGCTGTCCAGGTCTACACTGTAAAGGGCAAGCAGCAGTACCTCATGATCGTCCAGGCTATTGGCAACCGAGGCCGTTACTTCCGTTCATTCACTGCCACCAGCCTCGGTGGCAGTTGGACCCCTCAGGCCGCTTCTGAGAGCAACCCATTCGCCGGCAAGGCCAACAGTGGTGCCACCTGGACCAACGACATTTCTAACGGTGATATCGTCCGTGACAGTGCTGACCAGACCAACACCATCGACCCATGCAACCTCCGCTTGCTCTACCAGGGCAGGGATGCCAGCAATACTGGCGACTACGGTCTGCTGCCTTACCGCCCCGGTCTCTTAACCCACGCCTAAACCCTTTCATGAACAATTCGCATGTACCTAGGGCCTAGATTACTTTGTAGTTTTCAGGGCGAATTAATACTTAATTTAATATCTTTACGCTTCTCGGCAGCACGTACAAGCTCAAGGTCAACAGCGATCGGGACGTTGTCGGCAAAGCGTTTGTAGGCAACTATGGGGAGACGAAGACAATTCGAGTCAACCTATAAAGCGGAGAAGAGAAAAAAAAATCGTACCTTGGAAATACAGTCCGCCATGATGTACAAAGCGGATCCATAGCATCGGGAGGGACGAGCCTCAAAAGATCCTCAGGCTTCATTCCATGCATGCCCATCTCAGCGAGACCGATGAGTACCTTCTCCAAGCCGGTAGGCTGAGGTGGCGCGGTAACGGCTCGAGGGTCGCTTTCGGCTCGTTTGTTAGTAGCAATCTTGCGGGTTTCTTGAGCCAGAGCTGGTGTGGATCGCATGTTTTGTAGCATTTGGATTTGAGTGAGGAGGTTACTTTGTTGGTACTTTTGTCGAGCAGCACGGTAGTGCGTCAGGAACTTGTTTTTGTAATCTTCGAGGTAGTGGGTGTTGAGCGAAAATGGCTTGTTCTCCATTTCCAAGAATGGCAAGTTGGGCGCGTCTGAGGCGGTCTTCGACTTCGGATTTGTCGTAAATTACCTCGCCGAACTTGTAAGCACTTTGTTGACTGGTGTCACAAATATTTCCTCGTTTGTCGGTGATGAATCGCAACGATACAGTGCACTGCCAACGTGAATCACTCCGGGATAGGCGACATTCTGTGGGTACTCTGAAAATTTTTGATACATTAAAGTGGTGTAATATGGGGATGAAAGGGGTTTGATACTGACCTGGTGCACGTCCCCGACTCGCGAGGTAGAGTTATACATGAAATGGACTGAATGAGAGAGGACTTTCCAGCACTCTGGGAGCCAATGACAGCAATTTGAGGCAAGTCAATGTCTACTTGGACTCTGAAATTCAGGTTTATTAGAAAGAAGCAAAAAGCGACGCGTAATAAATGTTGAAAACCACATACCCCGTACTGTGGAGTTTGTTCGCCAAATCCAACATTTTCCTCCGTCCAATACCAAGGTTTGGGTTCGCGAGTCCAACCCCGCCATTATACTGTTCGTCCATTGGAATGCCGATAAATGACTGCGCTCAGAGCATGATGCGTCTCTGGATGAAGGGAAATCAGTTCAACATCACAAAATTAAACACAGATAACGACAGCATCTCGACCGCAAACGTTCGGAAACCATATCATGGTCCGAGTCAATAGGGTGTCGAATCGGAATGAATGCAATCATAGAGACATTACGAAAATCCCCAAAGTAACACAACTTCAAACTCACAACTCTAGCATGAACTGTTAATTACAGACTTGATGAATGCTCCATGTTACGATTAGGCAAGGCAGGACTTGAGCAGTCTAACGGCACATGAGTCTACAATGGGTTTAAGTTCGAGCACGAACAACCAAGTCAAATTTAGCTGGGACGTTGACTAGGGAGGAGTTGTTCTGATTAACAATATGATGAGAGAGGAAAGGACGGAAGAAACAGCAAAACGACAGTGGTTGGGAGAAAACAACGACACCGGTGAGAAACTTGCCTCGCACTGCGGGGTTTGGCTTCTAAATTCGGTGAATAACTATTAACCGTGAATTAAAGCCTGCAAAATGCCATTTTGGGCATCTTCTTGTCTTCGTTTTGATCGGTCATCAAATGACATACTAACCCAATTACAGTGCCTTGCATTGCGGTTTGCAGAACCGATTTTGTGAAAATGCTTTGGTTATGTTTGTCAGTGTCACGTTGAGGGTCCAGTCAGGGTCATGAAAGCTCACTTTATCGAGTTCTGGAGAGAGCTTACATGCTCCAAGCCGCTGCAATTGATAAGACAGTATGTTTCGATAATGAACGAGACCCTTTACTTATGGTTCCCCAAGTCAGGGAGGACATACGAGAACTGGAGCGAGCATGGGATGGATCCTGCACGCCATCCAAAGCGTGGGTGTGAGCGACAACCAAGCTCAACCAAACATATTTTGCGAAATTCCGACTGCAAACCGCAATGCAAGGCACTGTATAGGCCAATGTACAGACGCAGTGTGACCATATTTTGCGAAGAGATGAAATGTATTGTAGAAGCTCTTGTGCAAAACTCATTCAGTCGCTTGAGGCCATTGAGTTGATGGTATTCAGCCCGACCCAGAGGTTTGTTGCGCCCACAATTCCCTTAGTGCACGCGTCGTCGTGAAGCGACTCATGCCCTGACTCGGCCTCTGTCCAAGGTGGCTGCGTTGCTCCTCAGCTTGCATCGCCGATTCGCTCATACCCTCCCCTATTTTTTCACCTATAGTCAATAGGAATGCATATCTCAAAATAAACGAAGGAGCTTGCTATAAATCTAGGGCGAAAGAGCGTCAGCAATAGTGAGATTGACCTATAGCTAAGTATACAGCTGAGCACGATGCGTGCCTATGGAGATTGTTTGTTCATACCATAGACTCGCTTAGACTTTACGCGAGCTCTTTACCCAACAACTCGGGACGCATTGACGGGATACACTCTACAGCTACTTTCACAACGATAGGCCATAATCGTTCTGAAAGTAGCTGTAACAGACTTTTGATCCCCGCTACCGTAGGTAGAGGGTCTTAGCGAATCTGTCGGCTAAATATAGCTGGTGGATTTTGTACTAAGGACATTTATAAGCATTTGATGGCAAAACCTGAAAGCCCCTAATTTTGTCAAGTTTCACGACTCAAAGTTATGTTCAACTTCATGAAAGAACAGGTCTGAGACGATATAATCTCCCCTCACAGGACTGGTTGATCAATGTGAGGAACTTGTTGTAAATCGTGGTAATCATAATAATATCAGGCACCAGTCCCATTCATTGCTTCTCCCCCCCCCCTTGTCTTCAACCAAGGTCGAATCCTCATGGGGGAATGTTGCCTCCTTGTTTTCGAGTCGTGAATCGAGAAAAAGTAACAGTAATCATAGTTTAGTATACTTCCGCCGACCTCAGGAGGAGTCAACCTTGGTTGACGGGTGGGGATGGCTAATTATCTGATAATGAATTTCTGAAAGGTTATAATCGCGTGGTAAATCGAGGTCCAAATTGTCATTTGGATTACTGATCAAAACGAAGACAAGAAGATGCACAAAATGGCATTTTGTTCACGTTTTACTCAGGCTCAATTGAATTTAAAAATATGTGTTTCCATAAGGCTAGTCTCCTAGAGGCTTGAGAATTCCTTGGCAAATTCTCTCCCCTAGTTCGTGACACTCTGGCCGTTCAAATAATACTTGCCAGTCTTTCCTCAACACCGTGTATTGTCTTTGAACCCCGTTCACGCATTTTCGGAGTCCTCACTTCCAGAAGCAGCTCCCAACATTCTTGTTTCTCAACAAAGAATGTCAGACATTGGGGATTTATTTCAACACCTAGAGCCAGATGAACCCTTGAAGCCCACGCAGAACTCAAAGGGAACTAATTTCGTTATTAGGGCTTTCTCTTTGCGTCTCTCAAATATGGCTCGGAACATGGTTAAGATCTGACAAATCACACGCTCTATTCTCGTGCTCAATGAACTTTTCAACGCTGCAACGGCCAAAATATATGGAAGGATTTCGTTTTGGACAGCAAAACGAGAAGAAACCTATGGATAGGCATGTATAACCTATCGAACTTCGACATCAAAGGTATTTGAAGGAGTTTCTCAAATCTCGCTATCTAAACGATGCAAAGTAGACCTTGATTACCATATATAGTGCGAGACCCCGTAACCAGGGGAGGCATGGAGATCACGAATTTCTCAGGTGATCAGCGCCTGGTGAGAAGAGAACGACCTACTCTACCAATCAGAGTTATTCGTCAGGCAGTCTGACTGCTGACCGGTCTGACGAAATTTTGATTTCGTCAGTTTGAGATCTTTGGCCAGCGCTCAATCTTTGGTCATGTACCATCTTGACGAAATACCAGCAGCAATCGTCAGACCCATTGAAATGTTAAAATACGTAGGTAGAAAAGGTTTGTTTTTGTAGGACTGCGGCCCCAGACCTACTCTGAGACCCAGATGACCCTGATGTTCAGTGTCGGTGATATAGTCGTCCGCTAAGCCAAAAATCAAGGTCTTGGGGCGGAATATTATTTTGTTTAGTTCAACAATACTTTGCACCCCAATACTTCGACATACGTCGCGTCGCCATGAAATATCACTGGGAACCACACACAATATGCCGATAAGGTGTTTGAGGTTCAAGAGAGTCAAAGAGGGGTCTGACCTCAAATTTGATAGTTATGAGGCCTTCGGAAGACACGAGACAAGGCCGTGTGATTATTTACGGTGATTTTTACTAAGAACGGATTCGACAACATCAGTTCTGACTGCTGACTGACGAATAACTCTGATTGGTACAGTATACTTAGAATTGGTCACCTGAACATACCAAAAGCCAAGTCACGGTCCTTAACAGGCCGGAATGTAATACAGATAAAGGCTAGAATCGCATCGGACATTCAAGTTGGGTCTTCGATCTTCGAGACACACTGTTTTCGTTTACGTAGTACATATGAGGGTAATGATTATGTTACTGACCAGTGTCAAACGCTTCACTCCCGTGAGGTACCAGATCTCTCGATCACGGACATACACATTCTGGGAGGGGGGAGGCCCCCCCAAACAAAAAGGAAATTCAGGTGGCATGTTTAGCTAATATTCGCACGAGCCGTACATTTCCCCAGAGTCTGCACCCATTAATTACCTTCGCTTCACGTTGCTGTTGACTCTATTGCAAATTCTATGTGTATAGAGCTGTAGATACTTATTTATTGGTTGGAAAAAGCAAGGATTGCGGGCTGCAGACAACGGAAATGAAGCCACGCTTCCATTTCGTTATAGTGACTCGTCTTGCCGCAGACTCTGGAGTTAAGAGGAGCTCTTGTTACACATTGGAAGTTTAATATGCGACGTCACCTTCAGGAGAGTCATCCGTCATGGAAGGCTAACTTGGGAACACAGAGTCGCGCATTAGAGGATGTCCAGAAGAAAATCACTAGTATTTCGGAGAAAGAGGAGGAGGACTTAGGGATTCCAGAGACCCATATTGGGAGATACTATCTCGAGCCATCTAGCGCTACTCATGACACACGTCGTCTTGGTAGAGCTGCAGCCATGGCACTGCAACCATGACAGATGGGCACGGAGACTCACCACGACGAATCTGTCATTTTGCGAGTCAACCATTAACGCATGCACCACCCATTCCTTTCAAGCCTCTGAGTATGGGCTTGTAGTTTACAATTATGATACTGATGTGTTTTACCCTACTGGCAACAATGTGCTCGCGATGGACATGACGTGGGTGCTGAACATCTGCCGGAGGTGATGCGGTTAGGATGCCTCAGTTTTGATGGCTTCCCACTATAGCTTGTTCATGTCTGGGATCGAGAGATCTGACTCGTGCGAACTACATATATATTCCCTTTGAATCCTAAAGGCGTATTTCTGTCCCAGAGCTTGAGCCCTTGTATAACGTGTGTGAAGAGCGCGCATAGAAAAACGAAAGATGCAGGTTCAGGAGCCTAGAAGCGGTCCCGAGTTGGTTTAGCAAAAGACTGATGTCCGTCATATCAAGCTGACACGCGCTGAAGCCCGAAGAGTTCCTTTGAACGTTGTCTCCGCGTTGTTTAGCCTTTTTGTGTGAAACCCGAAACGCGATAGAACATTATATTGAGGCAAATAGATGAGTGGACGACCAGCTTCGATCAGCTATCCTCGTGAACCCTTGCACCCTTTCGAACGTCCTGAAAGCACATTTGGTAGATTTATGTGGTAGTATCCATATCCATTGTGGACGAGCAGAGTTTTCTTACAAAAACGATGTGCCTGGTTTTCATGTTAGATTGCTGCATAAAAGATAACTGAAGAAAAGGTTAATTCTTTTCTTTTGACGGCGGAATTTATCAGGGTCGGGCTTCTTGGCATGATTTCGATTTTGGTGCCCAAACCTTGTCCTCTGGAATAGATATAACGGAATACGAGTCTCAATAGCCACTCACCCCCTCACTTCCATTCCCCGTTATGCCTCTCTCAGGTAATTGTCTCTTCATTGTTGAAAGCACGCCAGTGCTGACCGCGAATATCAGATTCGAGCGCCTCTCCCCCGCCTCTCTCCCACACTGTCATATCTGCTGCCTCCAGCGCTTCCCTCCCTATTTCCATCTCGGCGGCATACCCATCAAACATTCTAAGGAAAAATGAGCATTTGGCTCTTCTTTTGCGGCCTGAGCTTTGGACGGTTAGCTTGATCATGTTCACTTCCTCCTATCGTCCTCACCTCGAACTGTTTGTAGCCCGACTCAGAAGCTTCTGTATGCGAAAATGTCTACTGTGCCGAGCCATTCACCTTATTCAACCGTAGACATGTGAGGTTACATTCAATAATACTTCGCATGTTTTCTGATTTTCTTTATCTAATTACGCAGCATTGCCGCAAATGTGGTGGAATATTTTGTGATAATTGCAGCTTTAAAAAAACCAACCTTCTCGATGCCTCGAAGTTGCCGTTCTTACAACTACCTCGCAACACACCCATCGCAACATTCGACTCTCCTCGATCTCGCGTTATCAACTGTCGCGTCTGTAACGATTGCTGGAATCAGCTGCACGGACTTCCAACCCAGCCATTCACCCCTGGCTCTAGTCCACCCCGATCCCTTGGACAAGTGTTTTCCCTCCCCGTCGCTAGATTGCATCAGCCACTTGCTAGCTTTTTTTTCACCCCAAGACATATGAGCCTTTCCCTACCAAACATCAACTTTTTGTTCTGGCCCAGAAATACCTCCTCCCATAGCGACACCACTAGTATCGGCAGCAGTCCTTCTAAGTTCGAAAACCATCTTCGATCCGCCTGGTCGGACACATCCCCCGTTAGAGGATATCCCGAGACCCCGGAGCGCGCAACATTTGTATTGCCATCCTCCCCTCCGCGTCCGGCTCGCAAAGCCCTGTCACACCGTGCTACCTTGAGGCCTCCGAACTTCCGCACATCTTCTCCAGCGGAGATTGTCGCCCCTACCAGACCTCCGGTTCCAATTCTTCAATTAAAACTACAATCTCACAACTCCTTCACTAGTACTTCCCATCTTTCAAGTGTCTTCCCTCCGATTCCAGAGGATGACGAGTTGGATACCTACCCCCTGCAGCGTCCAAGCATCACGTGCAAGGAAATGCGTGGTCGCTGGGTGCCCAAGCCACGCCCATGCAGAGGATCCTACTCCCCTCCTCCACCGGGCTGCAAAGCTCAATGGGAGCTGGATGAGGAGGAGGAAAAGCGTCGGGAGTTCGAGCGTCAGTATCGACCCAATCCCATCGTGTGCCATGGAGAAATCAGATATCGGGTACCTAAGGAATATGAACCTGAACCCGATCTTCGATACTTTCCTCGCAGCCCTTCCCGCACCCTTGCTACATACTAGACACGTGTTCGATTTTTTTTGGTCACTTTGACTGTCTAGGGCAGTATTAACCCTGTCTTCCGTTGCCTCCCCAAGAGGCTTCAGATCCGGCGATCTCGTACCCACCCCCCCAAAAGCGCTTTAGTGCGACAGCGGCATGATGGCACCCCAGCCATCAGAAGGTCGTCTCTCTGCTATTTCTCTGGGTCCTGTATGATATTCGACCAGTAGCCACAGCCCTTAGTCTTCCTACAATATTTGCTCTTTTGCGTTGTCGAAGTTGCGATTTATGGGTTCAATGAGTACCATTTACACATACCCCAATCTCCGACAACCCGTAATTTAGGCCGTAACCCATTGATTCCAACATTCAATTGAATCCAATGCAAGCGAACCGTTTCTTTACAAACATATTTATTCACAAACTGTCCCTCAAATTTATACATTTTTGACCTGTCATATAGGGCCTTTCGGCTATTGTTTTCTTCAAGATATGAGAGACATTTGGACGCCTCAGCATTCAGTTTCACGAGGACCAAACTGGCTGTCCTCCTCGCACATAATGACCCAATCACTGCGCCCACAGCGAGCCGGACATGAGAAATCAAAGCATCCCTGAATCATCATGGTTCTGTCCCCTCAAACAGTTGCCAAGCTTTTCATGCATCTTCTGCCATGTGATATTTACCTTCAGCATTTTCCATGTGTTCCTTCTCTGGCGAAGCGCTTAAGTTCATCGTCCTATGTAGATTAGTCTCATGTTGTATTCAGAGCAATGAGACCAACATCAAAACTTAACCTTTAAAGGATGAAAGGCCTCGGTGAATGCCGCGCGCAGCGACGGTCCGCTTTGCCAGGTTTGATTCCTATGTACGTGATAGTGTTTCTACAAGTCGAGTTGAACTCGATTCCACCGAGTAAGCTGACAAGAGGTGGCAACGATTCAGACATGCTTCCGCATTGTCCCCCCCCCATGCTTAAGCTAAAGCAACTTCTTTTCATCGAGCAGCGAGCTCCTGTATCATGTGCTTTCCAGGTCTGGAGCCGTGAGAGCCCATCAACGATTCTGGCGATTTCATTGACTCGCTATTGTGAAGATCTGTGCACGCACAGATCGCACTTTTTGGTCACGTGAGCGAAGTCACCCTTTTCATGCATGTCTCTCCCACTGAACTATCATTTTACTTCGCCTCGCGCTCTAGTCGACGCGACAGATTGTCGCTCGGCTCAGTATCTTATTTTCTGTTTTTCTTTCCCACCCGCCCTCTCCTTTCCTTCTCATCACTGTTACTTGAATTCACCTCATATCAACCTGCCTTTTCAAGATAACAATACAATTTGCAATACTACACGAAACACCTTACACTTAGACTCACCAGCTGTTTCCTTAATCCACACCCATTTTACACAATTCGGTGATAAGCGGTGTGCCTACATACCCTCGTCTCTTGCAATTTCAGACGAATTCAACGACTCACCGTGCATGCACCACAGCATCAAGGTCACACTTAAGTGCACAAGCCATCTTGCACACCACTACTTTCCCATACCTTATCTCATTTCGTAACATACACACTCGAGCCACCACCGTTTACACCTAGATCCCTCCTCTTCACTCATTTCATTTGAAATCCCTGTTTTATTTTTCCCTTCTTTGTCTCATTTGTTTCACGGCCGTGTTCATGTTTCCTTCCCCATTCGCTCTTCATCCATTACTTGTTTTTTACCTTGCCTTCCTTATTTCATAGTCATTTCTCTTGACACACTATATCAACTACACACTAGCCCTCTGTTTAGATTAGACTCGGATCAGTTCTGCTCCCCGGATTTCGTATCCGAATCTTGCCTTTGTTTCATTTCGTCTCAACAGTCATACTAGCTGTTGCCAGTGTCTGATCAAGTCTCTTCGCATTTCATTGTCTCCCAGACTCCCAGCGTCACCAGCTGTATCTAGTCCAGTTTCCTTTATCTTTTCAGTCATCTTGCATCTGTGCTGCATAGCCGCAGTTATTGGTTTTCATTACCAGTCCCGGCTGCCGCTGTTTTGGTCTTTAGTCAGCCCCAGCATTCATATATCACCCCAATTTGTCCTTTAGTGTCGCCGTCGCCGACCTGAATCCCTCCCTACCATTTTAGCCACCCTCTCCTAACCACTTGACTTGCACCATCACCCTCACCTCTGTCCCATTTACCATCTCATTTTATTTTGTGTGGCTCTTTCCATTCGACTTCCCACTGTTGTGCACTCATCATTGGCAAGTTTTCAGGACTTATTCTTCGATTCCTATGCTCCTTTCCATATATAATACTCAACACCATGTTACCATTTTCATAGCTCATCCAAACCTTCACCTGGTTTCGCACCATCACTCTGACTCCGGATAGCCTAGGGGTTAGAGAGCCGGTGGATGGTGGGGCGCATCCTCCTCCGTCCATCGGCTCTCGACCTGGGAAGTGGGGCAGTGGTTTTCGGGCCATTGCCCTCTTTCCACCCCCAAGCATAGCCTCTAGGCTACTCCCTACTCCAGTGACGAGCGACCAGAAGACGCAAAATCTTTCCCAATGCGGCAAAAAAGTCATCTTCTCGCCGTGGAAGATTCAAAATGTTCTTTAAAACCTTCTTTAAATCTTCTTTAAAATCCTCTCGGCCCTTTCATCGTCATCCCGGATCGTCTTCTTTGTTTGCTGTCATTTAGCTAAGGCTCCGTATATGATTTTATTATAAAATAATAACATGTACAATGATTATGAATACCAATAATAATAATCCTTAATGATAATACATTAGAGGCTAATGATCCCGCTACCTGGAGAAGAGTCAGCACAGGATACAAGACAACATTGAAGTCGAAGAGAAAAATCATAACGAAGGTTAAATAAATGATATCACGTCACGGTAGGACCGGTGGTCCATTCGTTGTCAATGCGATTCTGTAAAGTAACATCCTTTGGAAGTTGCGAGGGAGGAGTTTACTCACGTCTTTTGCTAATGTTTCCAACGGATGACGGACGGTTGCATAGGTAATGGGTTCTAGCCTCTGATCCACACAAGACCACTTCAGGCTGGTGCGTGTCTTCGTCGTTGATAACGTCCGGAAGTTGAGGACTGGTAAAGATGAAAAGAAGGATTAGTCGCTGTTTCAAGAGCGAGTTGAAGGAGTAGTCGCTACAAAAGAACTGAACAAGAATAAAAAAATTTAATCCAACTCACACGACCAGAATATCAACCTCAACGCTGATTGACTCCACTGTATCCTGCAACCAGATCGAGTCGTACAAGACCTTTATATCATCGTCCACCAAGACTGCGCAGTACTCGCGTTGCTGAGAAGACCTGCATATCGCTGCGATGTTGGAGAGAGGACGATGAGCGTTCACTGATGTTTAGGCCAGCTGCGACGTGGTGGTAACGGAAGAAAGACAAAAAGCCATACGGTACGAGGGTTCTCTAGAAACCCAGGATGGTGAGAATAACAATTCAATGGGATCCGAAGGTCAGCTGTCGAAGCCCCCAGGTACTCTCGGCCCTGCTTTATATTAATTGCAACGAGGATTTCCCAAGCTGGTTGATATCAGAGATGGATTTTGGCAAGGAAGCATCTTTTAATTTCAAATTAAATTACAGTGAAAAAATGAGGGTGCAAATCAGAGGGAGGGTCGATTACTCTTATTTGATCGGATCATTGGAAGACTTGTGACAACGACAACGACAGCGACTCAGAACCAACCGTCTGACAGACCCGCGAAAGGTGCACATCGAAAGTTGCAACCAATAGGGCAGTAGGTTCTAATCACAATTCACAAGCATCTCCATTGGGAGCGGGGACATCGTAGAACTAGAGTTGTACATATTGCAGATACGAGAAACAACAAACATCATGATAACATCTAACTATCTTCCAACGTACGTGGTAATAGTAGTCCGACCTTTCCCGACCCTGTTCCAGCAATGACTTCGACTCTTCAACTCCTTTATCGAAAGCAACTGACAAGTTTTCAGCTGCCTTCATGGCCGTGTCTAGCGCACACGAAGGACCATGAATTTAAGTTCTTCCTGTCTTTGACAAGGTGTTCCTTCAGACCCACTTTACAGCCGGTTTCATATGGTCATTTGTCAACCCAAGAACATATGGGTGACCATATTTTGATGAGCGCTTCGGGAAGAGGTTGGAACAACTGCTGAGACTTGTCTAACACAATCCTCACGTGTCGCAGTATGTAGCTAGAGAGGAGAACAACGTCAGCAACGTGGACACGACATTGAGAACAGAGTGAAGATCAGAAGAACAGAAATACTGTATCATGAGGTTAACGAGGACACATAGTCCATTCGTTATCAACAACGTAGAACAAATTTTTGACATCCGATGACTTGATAACTGGCGACAAAAACCACTCACCCTCATCCAACTTGCAAGTGAAGCATCGACAGAGCCACAGCCCCTTGGCGAGCCATATCTCGAGCAGCTAATGTCGAAGAATCAAATAGCGTCAACGATAATGTCTATCTTTCTGGTTTTCGACTATCTAGACTGGGGAGCGACTGAAAAAATCAGTTCATGTTAGTGACAATCAATGGGATAGGCAGAAAGGCAAGAAGGGAAACACAGCAGCCAAGAAAGCAAGGATTGGGTTCTCAGACTCAGGCCTGAGAACCTATCATATCGCCTCTTGCGGAGATAACGAGATAACTGCAATTTAAACCGTCACTCACTCGCAAGTCATAACTTATAAACACAGGGCCCAAGGTACCGGTGATTGAGACCCAAGCAAAGGCGTGAGGTGTTTCACGGAGGGATGAGATTTCCACGGGGTTTAACGGGCAAACCTGGCACGGGTCCATGGCTGCAATGTCACCGTTCAACGGCCGTTCATTGACTTCATAGAATATAACGTACTTGGCATCGGGGAACAATTTGTTCCACCCAGCTCTTCCTTTCAACGATGTCCCAATGTTCAAATCGACCAAAAGCGCGACTCAACACGCAAGCAACTTGACATCTGCGAAATGAAAACCTTAGAACGCGTTCATGGGTATGCCAGCAGAATTTGGAAAAGAAATCAGATGGAAATTACTTTAATCATCTGGAGGGAGACAGAATTGTACCCCAGCCTCCTTCAATTTTACTGGAATTGACATCCTGAAACACTAACGGACCAAATGACTTGATGAATACTCACATTTCGAAACGTTAATACTAGCGTGAGGCCCTCCGTGGACAGGGTAGTTAGGAGGCGTAACTTGCAATCCAAGACAACATCACGACAGCAGCAGGTATTTTTCCAGGGGGAAGAAACCCAGCCAGTGCTCCCAAGAGCCAAGACGACTTTCCATTGAAGGGGGTTAGAGTGATATCGAAGATGGGAACTTGAAAACTGGCGACAAAAACCAGTCTCTTTACCCAATACCACCATGATCACATCGTAGCCGCCGTACCTGCCCGCTCGTGTCCACCGCTACAGTAGTGGGTCTTGGGACGGCCAAGAAAAATGCGGTGTAATGATCTGAACAAATGGGCCTTTGGCAATTATCAGTTGGACAGTCTGAGTCTTCTCAACGTCACCGACTCAATGATGTTGTTCTAGAAACAAAAATAAGGGGTAGCAAGGGTTTAATCATCCTACAGAGGTTGAGCGGCTCCTGATAGCCTTACTCAGCGGAGTGGATGTGCATGAAGCTCGCATACGAGTCGCGTATACTCCACCTGCTTGTGAGTTCGAGCAGGCTAATACTCACCCATAGATGGGTCAGCAACTGCAAGGCCATACATGCATGTCACGGATTTTCCGACATATGTAGCATTTCTAGGTACGACGCTTCAGAACGTCTAAACCAATTTTATAATCTCGAGTTAAATGAGAATCCTGCCACTGGGCGTCGGACTCCCGAAAGGCATCAAACAATAAAGCAGGGGCTTTATTGGTTTTGTCAAGCATTGAGTTTAACGGATTTTTCGACGGCAAGGTTTTTGAGAGCGTCACCGACATGGAAGGTTTTTCACGCCCTCAGAACCAGATGACACACACGATCATTGAGTAGAGACTGTGCATTGGCAAGTGTTGTGTTAATCAAAAGCAATGAACAAAGCAATCGGTATTTAAGGGTTGACATCCGTCAAGTTATACAGGTCAGCAAAAGGATCGCGCTTCCAATGCAGCTCTCGCTCATATTCGATTCCATTAGCAACGTCCAACGCAACCGCCTCTCCATAGACCGTCTTCACAAAGTCAAACACCCCATCAATCCCAGCAGCAACGCCAGACGTGGTCCAGATATTCCCGCTCTGAACCCATCGTGCATGCGATATCCAGTGGATATTCGCCTCGGTAGCGTTGACCTGGCTCGTAACAAACGCCCAAGAAAGTTTGTTACCGGTCGCGCTGTGTCCGTTCAACACTCCTGATCGCGCGACAAGGGCAGCGCCTGTGCATACGCTGATGAGGTATCGCAGTGATGGGTATATCTCTTTAATATATTTGACGTGTGGGTCGAGTTGGGGGGATGGCGCGCGGGTGCCTGCGCCCCCTGGTACGATCAAGACTTCGAGGTTGTTAGGAGGGTTGTCGAATGTGTGCGTTGGGACAATAGATTCGCCGAATGTGCTATTTATGCCCATCATTTGGTGCTTGGTGGTGACCGGCTCGTAAGATGTAGAAATGAGCGAGAGGTTGAGGGTGGTCTGCATGGAGAGGGTGTTGAGGATGTCGAGTGCACCGAAGACATCTAGGGCTTGGAATGCAGGGAATAAGAGAACACCATAGTTGGTTGGCGGAGGTAATGACGGGACTGGTGAGGGTGATGATGATGGTAAAAGCGTCGTACGTGTTGGCTTGGGTGGGTGGAGGGGGTGTCCTCCTGGTGACCCATTTGCTAGAGCAGCTGCTGTTAAGCTTAATGCGAAGAGAATCGAACACTTCATCGTTGTTCAATCGATCTAAAAATTACCCTGCTAATATACCTTTGACTTGACGATTTATCCAATCATTATCCGATACCGGTGCGGTTCCAAGAATCCTTGGATAAACCTGCTACTGCGGGCGCTCCGTCCAGCCCGCTATTGTCAACGAGATGTTCCCGCCATCCTTCAACCCATTGAGTCTTAGATTAGGCTTCCCCCGGATTTGTTCGAAGCTAACGCATGCTGTGGCTCTGTGCTGCGGCCACGATTGCGACATTCGACGGCACTCTGTTTGAGATGTCAAATTTGGTTGTGCTTGGGTCAAATGACAATGACATGGTCGGAGATTGAAAGATCATGATGGTTTACGACAGATCAATAAGAACAAATAATGAGCCGACCGTACGTGTTTGTTTTCGTCCCTTGATTTTTTTCATACTTGCCTGCACCATCGTCCTCGACGACGACGACAACCCCTAGAACGTTACTATCAACGACGAGCAGCGAGTCTATTAACCTCGTATACTATACCTACTTGCCACTTGCGACGATATCAGTAACATCATTCCGACTCCAGAATGAGCTCAGCTGTAGTCATTGACCGTGACACTGCCACTTCCACCTACGACTCTCCCTCCCCTGTTCACCGTCGTTCATCTCGTCCTGCTCGCTCACCTTCATTGACAAGGTCAACGACATCAACGCGCTCAAGCAAGCGCTCTCCATCACCGATCATTTCCTTCCACTCAGCACCCTTGTCAGCCGAGAACCCTAAAGGTGTCAAAAACATCACTCGCAAGGTTATCAAGAGATTAGAGGGGTTGGGGCATCTGGAGAGTGTGGATATGGATCATTCTTTACCTGAAGAAGATGAGTCGTTTGAGGCTAGCAACGGAGAGGAGGCAGAGGTGGAGAAGGCGCTATATGCTATGGCTAAGGACGCCATCGAGACAGCCAAACGTCAGAATGGGGGCCACCAACATTCCTCCACATCATCGTCATCTTCATTGACGAACGGAAAGGGTCCTAAGCCTCCAAAACAGAAGGTGGACTACGAAATTCCCCGCAAACTGCTCCATAGTTCAATAGGTCAGATGACTCTCCATTCTTCTCCTAAACCCGACGATGATCTGACATTATATTTCATTTCATTTAGGCTTCTTCACTCTCTATCTCTACGTCTCAGAGGGTGACCCACGCAACGTCGTCTGGGTACTATGGATGGCGTTGACGATTATCGCTCCTGCCGACCTACTCCGTTTCCGCTCAAAGCGCTTTGCGCGGACATACGAAGGATTACTCGGGTTCCTCATGCGGGAGAGCGAAAAGGTAACCTTTATTCGCTTTCAGGTGTTAATCACACGAGTATTAATTTCAATCTTCAGAACTCTATCAACGGAGTCATCTGGTATATTCTAGGAGTCAACTTTGTCTTGTCCCTGTATCCGCAGGACATCGCCACAATCGCCATCCTGATGTGCGTGCTCTCTTTCGTGTGCTTGCTTGCTTGCTGCGCTTTCATAATTCATATCCTTGCCTATTTACTTACCCCGTGTTCCCTTTCTAGTCTCTCATGGGCGGACACAGCTGCCTCCACTTTTGGCCGTATGTATGGCGCAGTGACACCTAAACTCCCTACTCGTCTGCCCATCCTTGGCCTGCCTCTGGCCCCTCGGAAATCACTCGCTGGTTTCGCAGCTGCAGTGATCACAGGTGCATGTATCACTTTTGGATTCTGGACATGGATCGGACCACTCCGACCAGACGCACCTACAACTCTCAGTTGGACGTGGGAGGAGGGTATTAGATTGGGTGCCAAAGCCACGACTGGTAGCACTAGTTGGACAGCTGGTGCGCTTGGCCTCATTGCAATCAGCTTGGTGGCAGGGTTAGTGAGCGGTGTAGCTGAGGCGTTGGGTGAGTGCTGTTCCTTCATTTCCCGTTTGATTGATGAATTCTATTTGGAGATTGTGCTAATTGATATGCTTGTTTTTCCTTAACTAATTTTAGATCTCGGCACAGTGGATGATAACTTGACGTTGCCGATTATTTCTGGTGGATGTATTTATGCATTTCTCAAGGCTGCCAGTGTCATTGGATCGTGGTTGTCTTCGTAATTTTGGATAAGACGTATCTATTTTTCGACAACTGGACAAGTTCACCCATTCCGCTTGCTCACTTTCTCTAAACCTCCCAAAACCTGGACACCCTCATTTACGAACGATACCTCAACGCTCCGCGAAGCGGTGCTAATGCCATAGTACTACTGCACTCTCCAGATGACGCTGTCATTTTTTACTTATCCACCACGCACTCACTATTCACGACCCACCCCCTCACCCGCCCTTCCTACGGTTCCACCAGCCTCACGCATCGGTATTATTCCCAGCATATGACGATGATCATTGATAATGTCAACATGGATGACTTTTTTAGGAATCTCTTCTCATTTCTGTACGCAATACATTGACGGATTTTTTCTCTTTTGTTTTTATACCTCCATCCATTGTTTCTCCTTTACTATTCCCTCCTTGCTTCATCATTTATATACTCGCAGTCTCTAGACTTGCAAGGGTCTCAGAGTCGTAGAGCACACTTGCTTTGCTTTGCTTAGTTACAGTACTTAGTATATTTGCCCTTTCTGCTGGCGTTCTGCTGCGCGTTTGGTCGGGCGTGACGCGTGGCGTTGTTGTGCCCCAATATAGTTTATAGCTTCTCCTCAAGGTTTTGTATACCAATGCATACCATAGTTATTTGTTTTGTTGTAAAGAGAACTTGTCCATGAAAGTAATACGAAAACGTGCAGATAGTAACACAGAACGCGTCGAAAACAAGAAAACACAAATATACAGATGCGTCGCTATCATAAAAATGTCCCTCCAACCCTCTCAGAACGGGGGTAATAGCTAGTCTATCCTAGTAATTCTTGAGGCACGACAGGATGTGACTCTACCCACTTGATTTCAGTCGTCGCCGACAGAGGCCCCAAACCATGTTGTGGGGGTAGGATGATATTGACCCTACACCCATTCCGATCGAATCCAGCAAACTTGAATCCCATTTTTTTGTTGGCAACTGCAGTGGGTCGGTAGAAGAAATAGCTTTCAACTGAATCTTTATTCTGTGGGTTGGATATATAGAACGAGGAGGAATCTTTTTGCATGATGATTGTTCGAATTGCTGTTAAATCGGGTTTGGGTGTGTCGCCTGGAGGGATGTAGACAACTAGGTCGACGCACTAGATGCCAAAATGTGAGCGTATCAACAATGTGAATGATGGAAACGCACCTCTGGACAAGGACCAGTCTTATATAAATCCTTGGCTATACCACCATATAGCGCAGACGAATAACCACGACCCCGGAGTGCACTTATTGCCAACTGTGCAACCCAACGCAGAGAGCGCCGCTTCCTTGTCGGCTTATGCTTCTTCTCCTCTGACACAGGTTTCCAATGGCGATCAAATGGCACAACACCAGGCTCGTCATCACTGTCGCTCTTATCCTCAGGCAGATAATCGCTGAACAGCGCGAAAGACGCGATATCAGGTAGGAAGGGCAAGAGCCGCGGGATAGCCTCCTTGTGCTGTGTTTCCAAAAGCGCTTCGTCAGCAGGTTTTGGAGGTGGGAGTTGTCGTATTAGATTCCCGACTCTGCTTAGAAGCCTCCTTGTGTTCTTGTCGAACTCTTCGGGGTCCAACGGCTTGCATCGCGCTTTGCGTGACAGTTTGACCAGCTTGCGAGCTGCTTTTTCTAGTGCGTCTAATACGAGAAGGGTAGGCGACGTCATTTGGCATCCATGTGTGGATTTACGCAAGTGGATTTGAGAATAAGGTATGCGAGCCGTCAGAGGCAACGCAGCGACGCTGAGGAATTTCACGATACATTTGACCCGGCCCGTGGTGAGTCTGGGGTCAGAAAACACCATACGCCCATTGTCTCCTACACTGAATAAGCGGTAATTTTTGGAATCGAATTCCAAGGCGGCTACCTCTTCTTGAACAACTTTTGGAGACGTGAGTTGCTCTTGGTCAAGGAGAGCGATAGTCATAACCTAAAGAGAGTTACATACTTATGAGTTTGTCCTCGTAATAAAAAGAACATCATAAAATAAAAGATGAACGTACAGGTGGCGCGCCACTCAACTTATACTCATACCCCACCGCCGTTCCAGTGATAGCGAATGACAGGCTTAAGCGTCTCATGGCCTCTGACACGTACTCTGTGACGCGGGGATAGAGAAGGCGAGTTTGTCATGCTTATCGCCCGAGATAATCCGTTTCGTAGTGGAATAGGACAGTTCTGTTTTCACTTTTGGCATTTCAGAGGGGTGGGGAGGATGACAGGTCACCGGTCACTGAGTGGTTTTCAATTGAAACGAACAGGGGCATCGGGACAAATCCAACGTCGGCATTTTCCGGTGTTATTCCCACAATCATCTTATCCCAGCCACCACCAATGACAGCGCCGAACTCAGTAGTCTCCGGACGTCCAAGGGTGTTTTGAGAAGATGATACCATTCGACTTATACTTGGATCTCTCAGTAAAATTGGCCAATTCCCGACCGAGGACCCACAAGTCTAAATTAATATCGCAACAGTTATGTCCGTGGACGATGAGCAAGGTAGATGGAATTAAAAATGACGATGTTGATGCTTGATGTAGTATCTATATTTACTATCTATCCACTTACACATCGTTTTACACGCCAGTGCGAAAAATGATTCGAGGAATGCTTGTAATGGAGTTATGAAACCTCCGCGTGCAAGGATTATGATGATTATTAGTTCGCCGAGCCTAGGTCGTGTGGGCTTGTGCTTCAGCCTTCAGTGTTCTGAGTAGAATAATGTTCGAGGTGCTTTCATCGTGTGAGTTGCAATCGACAGATCCATTTCAATGAAGTTACCGTCTCTTTTGGTAAATGATTGATCAATTCAAGCATAGATCACCTCTTAAGGAAACCGTTTGTCCACTCTCCAGTCTTTAAATACGAGCGTTTCGAACTTTCCGTAACTCTGCATAGTTCCTTGCTATCAACATGTCATTTCCAACACCCCTCCTTGGACTGATACTTGCCCTCTTCGTGGCCACCCGCTTCCTACGACGACCAAAGCTGCCACCAGGACCGAAAGGATTACCGTTGCTGGGGGTTACTAAGGAACATCCAAAGACAGAGTTTTGGAAAACATATCAGGAGTGGGGAAGAATCTATGGCGAGTACATGTTCATACGTAAACGCCAACTCTGGTATTCATTGTCATTTGAAGGAAACATTGGCTTCATTTCGTTTAATGTGCTCGGAAGACGAATGGTTGTCCTCAACTCGCTCTCAGTCGCCGAGGACCTGCTCAGCAAGCGTTCAGTTGTGTATTCTGACAGACCATCGCCGCCAATGGCCTCTCAGCTCATGAAGCGCGATAAAAGTATTTTCTATACGTGCGTCTATTTCCAGCAAACTTGGCAGGAAAACACTATTGATACCGCAATCATAGCCCTTACAACGATCTGTTCAAACTGTACAGAAGGTTCATGCATCAGTCATTCAACCCTTCAACCACCCAAAAGTACTGGGCACTCGCCGAGAAGGAGGCCCGCATTATGGTTGAAAATATGGTTGAAACACCTGAACATTATGTGGATCATCTGCGCAGGTAAGCGTGACGCCCACGCACTGGTATTTCTAAACCGGGGCATGCGCATCAGATGTCTGATTTTACTTCCCCTGCTTAGAAATGCCGGTGCCCTGACGATGAAAATTGCGTATGGGTATACAATTGATAAACATCGTGACTACTTTATAGGCCTTGCTGAGGAAGGGATGAGGATTGGCTCACTTTCGGTCGCTCCGGGAAAATGGCTTGTTGACTCGTTTCCTATTTGTGCGTAACGATGGATTTATCTCCTCTCAACCTCTCATTGCAATGTCACAACAGTAATGTATTGGCCCGAGTGGCTACCCGGAGGTGGATTCAAGAAGCAGGCAAGGGTTTGGAGCGACGAGCTACGCAAGATGTCATTAGAGCCTCACAACTACGTCAAGAAGCAAATGGTTAGTCACTGTCTTCGCGATTGCATCCATTTCCGCCCATTAAACGGTTATGAAGGCTGCAGGTACGGCAATTCCATCTTTTACATCAACTCTATTGGAGATGGAACCGGAGCCGGGGGTGTCCGCTGAAGACCATGATGAGTTCGTGCTCTGGACGGGTTCAGCTATCTACGTCGCTGGAGCCGATACGGTCAGTGAGGGGATGATCCAGATGGCTTATGTCTGCATCGCACTGATTATTTTTCATTACTCAGACCGTCGCATCCGTGAAAGCGTTCTACTTTTGCATGATGATGTATCCAGACATACAAAAGCGAGCACAGGCCGAGGTTGACGCACTTGTTTTACGCGAACGAAGGCTCCCAACCATTGCAGACAGAGTTTATCTCCCCTATATCGATGCCATAGTACAGGAGGTCTTTCGATGGGCACCACCAGCACCTATCGGTATTTCCATGCTACCTCAGAAGACGACGAATATCAAGGCTACTTCATCCCGAAAAACGCCACGGTCATTCCCAACATCTGGGCGATGACACACGACCCAGACATGTACCCAGATCCGTTCACATTCAATCCTGACCGATTCCTGTCTACGCAGGGTCATGAGCGTCAGCGTGACCCTCGACAGATTATCTTCGGATTTGGACGCCGCAGTTGTCCTGGACAGCATCTCGGTGATGCATCGGTATTCATCCAGATTGCTACGACCCTCGCAACTCTTGAACTTTCGAAACCTCTGGATGCCAATGGAGGAGTCATTGAGCCCGAAGTTGGCTTCACAACAGCTGTCGTCAGGTAGGCTTCTAGTCCTTGATTATTTTTCGGTGATTAATGCAGCCACAAACAGTCATGTCAAACCCTTCGACATTCGCATCAGGTGCAGGTCACAGAATGTTCTCAACCTTATCCACGAAGAAATCGCTTCTTCTTCAGCTTGAAACTTTTATCAATGTAGTATCTGTTTTATAATATACCAAATTTGTTCGAAATCCTTGTCTTTCGGTGATTAATGCAACCACGAACAGTCATGTCAACCCAAGCACAACCAAATTTGACATCTCAAACAGAGTGCCGTCGAATGTCGCAATCGTGGCCGCAGCACAGAGCCACAACATGCGTTAGCTTCGAACAAATCCGGGGGAAGCCTAATCTAAGACTCAATGGGTTGAAGGATGGCGGGAACATCTCGTTGACAATAGCGGGCTGGACGGAGCGCCCGCAGTAGCAGGTTTATCCAAGGATTCTTGGAACCGCACCGGTATCGGATAATGATTGGATAAATCGTCAAGTCAAAGGTATATTAGCAGGGTAATTTTTAGATCGATTGAACAACGATGAAGTGTTCGATTCTTATCGTATTGAGCTTAACAGCAGCTGTGCTAGCAAACGGGCCACCAGGAGGACATCCCCTCCACCCACCCAAACCAACACGTACAACACTTTTACCATCATCATCACCCTCACCAGTCCCGTCATTACCTCTACCGACCAACTATGGTGTGCTCTTATTCCCCGCATTCCAAGCCCTAGATGTCTTCGGTCCACTCGACGTCCTCAGCAGCCCTGCACTGAAAATCGCGGTCAATCTCTCCATCATTTCTACATCCTATGACCCGGTCATCACCAAGCACCAAATGATGGGCATAAACAGCACATTCGGCGAAGCTATCGTCCCAACGCACACATTCGACAACCCTCCTAACAACCTCGAAGTCTTGATCGTTCCAGGAGGCATGGGTACTCGTGCACCATCCCCCCAACTCGATCCATACGTCAAATATATCAAAGAGGTATACCCATCACTGCGATACCTCATCAGCGTATGCACAGGCGCTGCCCTTGTCGCGCGATCAGGAGTGTTGAACGGACACAGCGCGACCGGTAACAAACTTTCTTGGGCGTTCGTTACGAGCCAGGTCAACGCTACCGAGGCGAATATTCACTGGATATCGCATGCACGATGGGTCCAGAGCGGGAATATCTGGACCACGTCTGGCGTTGCTGCTGGGATTGATGGGGTGTTTGACTTTGTGAAGACGGTCTATGGAGAGACGGTTGCGTCGAATATTGCTAATGGGATCGAATATGAGAGAGAGCTCGATTGGAAGCGTGATCCTTTTGCTGACTTGTATAACTTGACGGATGTCAACCCTTAAATACCAATTTCTTTGTTCATTACTTTCCATTGAGGCAACGTCTATCCATTCACAAACTCTATTGAACACTGTCATCTCATTGTGCTAAGATAAACCACCTTGATAACGCTTTCAATGACCATCGCGTCCAAAAACCCTTTCAATTCGACGCTTCACGGAGCCGATAACGCGAGCCTGTCTTCCTGTCCGTTGCTGTTCAGGAGTGATTTCAGGAGTCCTGCTGCTCCCATCAGGGTTAGTGGCTCGTTGTGATCGACATCTGGGGGTGGTGTCGTGGAGGGCGATGAATCAGCACGCAGCAGAGGGCTGTCGGGAGAGGGCTCCAAATTGTCGATATCGACTGCGCCGAGTATTGGGACCTGCGTCTGAAATCTCGCAATGAGGCTTATTATCTCCTCGAGCTCAGCCTCCAATGTGGGTTTTAACCCTTCCCTGGTCGTTATAGACAAATCACCTAGTTCCTTCTCCAGGACATCCTTTTGCATACGGAGTGAATGTATGCGGGATAGCAAGTCATCGCGGAGGTCCGTGGTATATGGAAGGCGGTCCATTGGTCTGGAGAAGTATTCTAGGTCACTGAATTTGTTTGGCATCCGGAGGACTTTATCCAGAATTTGAAGAGCCGATTCTTGAGTGTTGTAAAATCTTGTGATGCGACTTCCGTCAGCGATGAAATTCTAATAACAATGAGAATGTATATCTAGTTTGAAGGGCTGAAGTGGTACCCACCTTCCACACCTCATCCCTCAACTGCTCAAAATTTCTTTCCGCACGCTGTGCACCTTGCTCGCCCCACACAGTATCCCACATCGTAGTGGCGATAGTCAACATTCCCGCTCCATCCTTACCCATGAGCTTTTTGAAAAATGCAAGTGTCTCCCTTTGACTGCCAGGCAAGCGTACGCTGCCGACTGGCGTCAGATAGATGATTTGATCAAAGTAGCGTTCACTATAAACAGCCAACGTGCACACGTTAGTTACGGAAGAAAGCTTTCGCTCTACGCTCATTGTGATAAGGCTGAGAATTTGTAAACCTCACCCATTTTCATTCCACCATGCTCGAATCTTCGAAATTATATCAAATTCCGAGAATTTGTTATCCGAGAACCCAGGAGTGTCGATTAGGTATATCTTTCGTTGAGATGAGTCCCGGGTGAGCAGTCCATCAATTCGATAAGCTGTAACACGTTGTGTGTATCCTTCGAGTTGACTGCTTGATATCTTCTCGAGGGCACAATCATCCTGTCCGACGAGCGCTTCAATGAACTGGAGAGGACTAGTGATCAGCTCTCTGGTTGATCATTGAGCTATATTAGTTGCCGCTCACGCTGCTCTTTCCTGCTCCCGTGGGACCCATGATTCTGTTGAAGCAGGTAAGTATATCGGCCGTATTGAGACTGGTGGCAAATTCGGCTTGCGTACAGAACCACAAAACCAGCACTAAAATCGAACACTTCCTGACTTCGACTGGTATCAGTGGCATGATGATGTTCTTGGATTGACAGTTTCCCTATTATCTCGAGTTTCTGAAGCTCCAGATCCTCTAACGATGCCATGTTGGGTATCTAGATGAGGTGGTGGTGAGAGATGACCATGTGGAATATAGGTCAAGTCACTGACACACTGTGTACAACGTGCACAGCCTCGTGGATGCCATGAATGGCCTTGACGTCTTTCCTTTGGCGACTCGACAAGCCTCAAGGTCACAGTCTACTAAATTTTAAAGAACTCAACTTATCAAATTGATTATCAATGTAAGATATCGAACAGTAACATTGAATGCTATCGGAAGTCTGGGACACTGGTCGGCCACTTGACGCTCACGAACTTCGAAGAGCTATTACTTCTTACCATACCCAATCAGTGGCTCCGTTCGAATTCAACTATCGGTTCATTGATATCCATATTAACATCTCTCTACTCATTCAGCGAGTTGTCAGTATTACCCACACGTTCTCCGTGTAAACTTCAACATTATGCAACTATTGCTGTCACTGTTTGACAACATGTACCTTGACTGTACCGCAGACTCACGAAATTTCAGTCATATATTTTTCCGTGAGGTTATCTGCAAGACATCTGCATGCCTCAAGGTACCCCACCTGATAATTGTATATTAAATTAGAGGTATGCGGCAATTCAGCCTGACTTTATCAATTACATTCCAGACGTCAAACCCTAGGACATTGCAGTAATTTTTCTCATAACTTTCAAATCGTACAGATGACAGCATTATCTCCTTCACGTCATCGAATCGTAGGGGAAAACCTTCCCGTTTGATTCGACGCACTTGGTATGCGATAACGGGAATGCAAGGGACGATATGTATTTAGATTTTTCCGGCGTAATTCTTATGGAAATGGGGTGCCTGAGGGTCTTGGCAATTACTTTTGATGTTGAGATTCACCTGATGTGTTCGGTCAGAGAGTGGAGCCTGAGAGTGTGCGATATAACGATCATACCTCTCGTGTAGTCGTGAATACATGGTCAGAGACGCTTCGAAGCGCAAACCCTGCCTCGGAATATGCAAAGTAGTCTGACATGTCATCGTCAGCTGATATGAAAACTAGATCCGGGCACAACAGCGTACATTGCCATTTCCTTTGGAAAATCAGAATATCTTCATCGGTCAGCTTCGGGTATTGCTTGAGGAGTGCTGGTTTGATGTGTGAGTCGAAGTTTCTATCGAAGCGGTAACCCCATTCTCGGAGAGTGCGGGCATAGTCTGTCGAATTATAGCCATTAGGAAGGGACTCTTTATCAGAAAGAACGACATCGTTGGCTTACGGGGGCCGATGTTTTCGATCGACTCGATGTTGAGGCCCGCGGCTGTGATATCGTTGAGCAGAGTCTTTACTGAGGATAGTTGTCCGCCTCTATACTAACTGATGAGAGTCGTGGCGCGACCACGAAAAGAAATGCTTACGGGTAGATATATTTCCGAACGAAATCAACCTCTCTGTTCCAAATTTAGCCAATGTTAGACGCCAGTCCTAGTTTAAGAGGTTGATGAATAAAGGACACGTACGTCGAGTACTGGTGCCACCTCGTATCGGGGACTGTCGACATTGTAAACACTTTGATCGAGTTCTCGGGCTTCATAGCCCACGACATTTTGTCAAACCACCCTTTCATGAACTCGATGCCCACTAACCCAAAATGAGCGCCAGTCCGAGCCATATCTCATGTGGGAATGAAACATACCATGTTCCATGACCCCAATAGAAACCACCGCATCGAATGCGTGATGAAAATGCTCGGGCATCTGGCGGTAATCCATAACATGCACGTTGATGACATGTGAGAGCCCTGCATCAGCGACGTTCCTGTCGATCGCAATCTTCTGCTCGTCCGAGATAGTGAGAGCTTCCACAGTCGCTCCGTAGGTCCCCGCCGCCTGTCGACGCACATCAGTCATTGGATTTCGAATGAATAAAAGGAAGAATTGACCAAGATAGCAAAGCTTCCCCATCCACATCTAGTAGATCAAATGATTTTGTGAGTTTCAAGCGACGGCCAACGGCGGAGTAAAGTAGGCAAGCAGACCCTTACCCTATTTCAAGGACTCGGGACCCGGGTCTTATCTGGGCACGTTGAGCGATGAGATGAAGCTTAGCCAGTTGCCCTCTCTCAAGGTCATCCATGGGTATTGTTCGCTCTTCGTTGTAATGTTTACGAGGAGGGGCGATCGGTCGCTGTTCAATCAGGTCACCGACTGCGCCCTTCGCTTCGTCGTCAAAAATAGCACAGCTGTAGCTGGAGCGTAGAGTGAGTAAGCAGTTCTGATAGAAAGGTATCTGCGGCACTGTACGTCAAGTCCCATGATAGAAACGCGGCAAAGACATCATTGGAGAGATCATAATGTGCCCTGCGAAGGTGTTAATTTTAAGCAAGGTACCGAATTAGAAGACATACGAGATGTTACTTTTGCTCCCCGTTAGGCCGTTGGCCAGTCGCAAATTGGCACTATAGTCGTGTCAACACCCGAGCACAGCAATATTAAAAGCTCCATTACATGTAGCTGATGCCTCTAACAATCGGGGTAAGGTGGGTACTCAGCTCGCCAACAGACTTGCGGTTCAGGACAAAGATCTGAGTGAAGAAGGTGTGATGGTCAATGATTGATGAAAGCTGATATTAGATACCGGTTACCAACCTTGAAGACATCGTTCAGCTTGTCGACTTCAATTTCACCCAACATGAAGGCGTCTTTTAATAGCGGTTAAATATAGTAAAAGACGATAATTAACAGGTTTTATACTCACCAGCGAAGCCGAAGTCAGCATGTAAAAGCATCCGGACCCAAAAGTTCTCATCTTTGACCGTGATCTTGGCCGATAGCGGCCATGAGTGACCGTCGATTTTGACCTCGTAAGGCTTCCCGAACGCGTAGGTCTTGTCTTCACTCTCGATGACGAGTTCACCTCGTTCTACTTTCTCGAGGAGACCAAGGATAGTTCCTTGAGCTATGAACTGTACATGAGGAAAATAAGAATTTAGTCAAAATAAACTGACACACCAAAGTTCCTCAAGGGACTCCATTGAGCTTTAGCAAGGAACTCTTGACTACCATTGAGGAGAGATTCGAGAGCATTTAGCGTGAAGGTGCGCCTAGCGTAGTGATAATTAATGGTCTCTATGTATTTGTTGGTTCGCGTAGTCATAGTGGTTTATTATGCGATACGAAACCAGTCAGAAAAAAAGGAGAGATACAAGGCAAATGAGAAGCGACTGAACTCAGGTTTTTATACCTCCAGCGGGTCTCGGAAACTCGGAAGCGTTGATGTGTGACATTTCAGTGATCAAGTTGTACTCCATTCAACGACACTCGTGTAAGCCTAGCAGATAGCGTTCTTACAGCGGGAAACAAACAATAAGCGAGATCATGGCCGCGTTTCTCCCTTTCGGGATGGTAAATGTCGAGCTACTATCATCAGCTCGCATCTTATGCACCAGGTGATCACGCATTGTAGCAGCTAGTCCAGACTCCGGACGTTAAGCTATTTCCGCTTGAAACAGGTCAGGGCTAATAAAATGAGTGAAGTGTGTCGAAGATTCCTCTCAGACGACATACTAACTCTCACATCTCCCTAGAGGCTCATTCGTCGCACGACCTAACAACCTCACATTTTAGCCCCTATCATTGAAGTTCTTCTCGCGGTGTGTAACTTTATTTCGTCATTCAACCAGGGCTGTCGCGAGCGGCTTGTGAGCGGCGCGAAGTTGGCTGATGGTTTGATGTAGTCTCGGTTAACCCAGCCTCTCCCGTTTTGGGGGGGCAATCCGATTTGGGTTTCCCAACTTGAACGGGGAGAGTCTGGGCGAGTTTGGCATATTTGTACGCTCATTAGGGGCTAGGTACGCGTCATAGTGGAAATAAAACATCATTCTCTATCTTGTACACCATAGAACACGACATAATGTATCGATTACATGCCTAATCATGGTCAATACCACTCCTTCACCTTTTGTTACAAGTAAATAATTGAAAACAACAATGCTCGTCCAATCATGCGAATCAGCAAAACATCCCGTTACTCCCGCCAACACCGCTCAAACTTCAGAGAGCCTCACGTTGCACTAACCCCTCCTCTCACCCATTTGAAAAATATTATAATATATATTTGTTGAATGTGTAATCCTCACTTCGTCTAAAATAACGGAGTCTCCAGAAACTTCCAGAGTGGGAATTTAGGTAACTCTTTAATTGCATCCAGAACGTGACATGTCGTTTCAACCAGAGCCCTGGCCTGGTTTCGCTTTTCTCTGTAATGTGGATGGGAAGGAGGAAACGAGGGATAGAAATCCAAGTCAAGAGGGTCTTCGTCTGGAATGCCACTGGTGGTGGTGAGGTCTGGTGTTTCTGACACAGCTGAAGATGGTGGAAGGCTCCTCGTATTCTGGATCCATGTCATCCCTGAGTCCTTCGGCGTAGCCTCGTAGGTTAAATGAATGCATTGGCTTGAACAGTATAGGAGGAAGAAGATGAGAGGGAGTCGCAGTTGAAGATACTTATAATGATTATAAACTGGCCCCTAATGAGCTTACAAATATGCCAAACTTCGCCAAGCGTTTTGCGAAACGCAAACCCTCCCAACCATGTTGGCTTGTGCCCAGACTCTCCCGTTGGGAAACCCAAATCGGGTTGACCCCCCAAAACGGGAGAGGCTGGGTTAACCGAGACGAGTCGCGAGCGGCTTGTGAGCGGCGCGAAGTTGGCTGATGGTTTGATGTTTATTTTGTGCTCTGAACTTCCATGATACTGCAGATACTAGTCCCAATTGCCATTGTAGCCCTATTTCTTTATATCACACAATGGAAGCAAAATTATCCACCAGGACCACTAGGGCTTCCTATCATCGGTGTTAGCAGGCAATTCCCAAAGACAGAGTTCTGGAAAACGTACGCTGAGTGGGGCAGAGAATATGGTGCGTTGTGCGTCCACTAATGGTCTTACTCATATTCTTACTGGCTTTGAATCGAAGGAAATCTCGGCATTATCTCTTTCTGTGTTATGGGTCGGCGAATGGTTGTGCTCAATTCCCCATCGGTTGCTGAGGATTTGCTGAACAAACGCTCAACTACCTATTCAGACCGCCCATTTTCTGCCATGTGTGGGATTCTGAAGCGAGAGAAAAGCATATTTCATATGTATGTCTCCTTCGTTTGATGCATTCTTGCGCGATGATACCGAGCCTGACGTTGATTTAGTCCATACAACGAGAGGTTCAAGTCATACAGAAGACTGATGCATCAAGCGTTTAACATGACCGCAACCCGAAAATACTGGCCTCTTTTGGAGAACGAGGCTCGTGCTATGGTTGCAGATATGATTGAGACTCCGGAGGATTTTATGGAGCACCTCTGTAGGTGAGTTTGGATGGAACCAATCTTGACGTTATTCAGTTAGTAACATTTTCACATTTACACGGCGACTGTAGGAATCCTGTTTCTGTCACAATGAAGGTTGCTTTTGGATACACGATCGAAAGAAAACATGACCACTTCGTCACTCTTTCTAACGAGCGTCTTCGCGTGGCAGCCATAGCGACTGCGCCAGGGAAATGGATTGTCGATTCTCTCCCTATCCGTACGTCTAAGCATACTATGATATATTGATGATTCTGACCCTATTTTCAGTACGGTACTGGCCGGAATGGCTCCCGGGGGGTGGATTTAAAAGACAAGCTAGGAAGTGGCGAGAGGAGATCTACGAAAAACTGATGGAACCGCATCAATTCGTCAAACAGCAAATGGTGAGTGTTCATTAACTCATTACTATTACACCGCGCATCCTCAAACCATCCTATCTCACAGGCTGCAGGAACAGCGGTACCTTCATTCACGTCATCATTACTTGAACAAGGACCAGAACCAGGTATTTCTCTACAGGAACACGAAGACCGAGTCGTTTGGTCAGCCGCAGCTATCTATGCCGCTGGTGCAGATACAGTAAGTCAACAGACTTGGGCTGTGTGTTGTTCAACCACTAATGTTGACTACATAGACTTTTGCAGTCGTCAAAGCGTTCTACTTCCTGATGATGCTATACCCTGATGTTCAGAAACGCGCCCAGGTCGAAGTGGATGCGCTCATCACACAGGAACAGAGACTCCCGAGTATTCAAGACCGAAACTCGCTCCCTTACGTTGAAGCAGTCGTGAAAGAGGTCATTAGATGGGCGCCACCAGTCCCTTTGGGACTCTCTCACTTCACCGCTGCAGACGACGAATACCTAGGCTACTTCATTCCTAAAAAGACGACTATTATTCCAAACATTTGGGCCATGACCCACGACGAAGAGCTGTATCCTGATCCATTCACATTTAATCCCGAGCGGTTCCTGCCTGTTGAAGTCACTGGAAAACAACCTCAGCGCGACCCGACACAGTTCATATTTGGGTTTGGACGTCGAATTTGTCCTGGTCAATATCTCGGGGATGCGTCTATGTTCATCCAAATTGCTACTACGCTTGCGACACTGGACCTTTCTAAACCCCTGGATGAGCACGGACGAGAAATGGAGCCCGAGATTGGCTTCACTTCATCTATTGTGAGGTGCGCCCCTTTCTTATCGTACTCGTATTGCGTTCATCTGGCTCATTGAGGATTCAATCTAAACGTCCCATAGCCATGTGAAGCCATTCAAAATCCAAATACGAGGGCGATCGACTAAGACCCTTCTCGTTCAACAGGACATTGAAGAGTCTCTGTAAATGCATTCAACACTCAAAACTAAACCATATTTTGCTTAGCTCCAGGAGAATTTACATATCCAACTTTTTGGAAAATCAGACGCGACTTTTCTAGCATGTCAGTATTCGCTTTCGTCATGTTTTTCGCTTCCACGAGCGAAAGAAAGTTAAATGCCAGTGTAGAAAGTACCATCCTCATAACATGTCCGAATTCACACTTGCAGACTGACGCCTTGGATGGTACAGTCTTCTATTGCCTCTTGTGGTGCAAGCATTGATATAGTGATGGAGTAAGAATCAATAGCTCGGGATTATGACAGAATTATGATTGTACCTCTATCCAGCTTAGACTGGTAGATGCCCCACAACACGGTATTGCGTGGGATACTCTGCCACCACAATTTCAACCAATGGTTTGACCACCCTCGAACTTAGACGGCGACAACAAAACGCTACAAACCAGCAATACTCCTCTCTTCGTCATTCTGTAAGTTCTCGTTTGCACAGTGGAATGACAAACTAATGCCTTTTTTGTCAGCGAACGATGTTTACGATCGTTCAAGCCCTGACTCTTGCCGCTGCTTTCCTCGTAGTTGTCAATGGCACCCCCGTCGACGTGACCCCTACTGAGCAGTTGTACGCCATCAAGCGCTCCTCTGAGGACCGGTGCGACCCCTCGACTATCATCGACCAAACCAGCGGAGCCTCTCCAAACGCAACTGATTGCAGTGCGATTGCTAAGAGCATTGCTGGGGGTGGTTCATGGGTAAGTTGCCTATATTGAATGTGAGCTCAACGTTCAAGGATTTACGTGTCGGATGATTCAGAGCACTCCGCCGGGCGAACAACATGAGCTTTTCAAATATGGTGAATGCCATTTCGGTGTTCGAAGCCTTAACAGCAGCCCTTTCGGTCCCAACTTCGTCGTTGGAAACAAGGACATAATCGACAATATCAACGACTCAATTAAGGGTTTACAATCTGTTGATGGGCGTATTGGGGCTAAAGGCGTAATGAAATGTGGCCTCACCAGAGTCGAATGGACTCTATTAGAATATGTATGTTTTGAAGAAATGTGTTGAATCCTGATACGAGTACGTATGTATCGACTACTAGTAATGGTATTGTGTAACTATATATTAACGGTCAATCAATACTCAATACTTGCATCCTGAACTTGCTGGTGATGTTCAGGCAACAAATTTCGACACCTGGTACGATCCTGACATATTCCGGTGATAAGGCTATCGCTTTCTCCGACTGTGAATCGAGTTGCCAAGAGAGGATGACATACTCAGCGACTTCCTCGAGCCCTGTCACACCGGCGAAACGGTGTTCTGATATTCTTTCAGTCTGTGCTATTTATAGACGAGCGCTACTAATGACAAACCCGCATTTGATATTGCATGAAACGTTTCTCGATCTAACCGATGTTTAAGGGGGAAGAGACGGTGTGCCGGAGGGCGCAACGGTCCATTCTACCTGCGTAAATGTGGATCAAAATGTATAAATTGTGGAGTTGGAAAGTTGGTTATCTAAATCGTAATCAGTGTCTACACACCTAGATTCGGTTAAACATAATGACAAGTTTATTCTGGGGCTGGCTTAGCCCATGTTAGAATGCCGGAACTCATTTCAAGCGCTGTAATATCAATCTTTCGTATATCAGGAAGCATCCCAAGCCACGTAGTCGTTTGGACG
Source organism: Panaeolus papilionaceus (assembly GCA_015501605.1). Taxonomy (NCBI): domain Eukaryota; kingdom Fungi; phylum Basidiomycota; class Agaricomycetes; order Agaricales; genus Panaeolus; species Panaeolus papilionaceus. The sequence goes on along the minus strand of JADNRZ010000023.1, from coordinate 623,577 downwards.
ATTAATGAATATGCTTCTCTGTATACACATAGCATAGCTTGGATGCGTTGATCAGGGCGGGTAGCACAAGTATGATCAGATGCGAGCCATTCACTTCGTGCTCGCAGAGCCAAATGCGCCTACATTTCTCGAAAGTGGGACTTAAATCCAACGATTACTCGCGCCCACATCGCTCGCAATGAAGTTCCTCTCCGATCGTCACGAGGGGAAGAGTAATGTCCGGATATCATACACACCAGACACTCCATCTTGCAGCTTGAGTTCTACCTTCGAGCTTCACGAGGCGGGGGAGTGACGGCTTCCAATTATATCCATTTCCCATCTCCATTGATCACACAGGCATGTTTGAGGAAGCTATGCTAGCAGCATGCTGCATCCTCGATGACAGCAGTTCCTGCCCTCGGTAGAGTGAAATGGGGCTAGTGTCTTGGTATTCTATCTTTTAAAATGTGGTGTAAGTTTTACAATTTGAATCATTACTCCCTGAACAAAAAGGCTTGAATTTCGGCCACCTGTTTATTGTCAACTTGGGATTGCCTCGTCGTTGTCTCTAGACTCATTGACATCAGCATTCATCTACACAACCCGCTCGTAGTAAGTGGGGTTATTGTGATATGCATTATCGACAAACTTCCTCATAGCCTACGCCTTTCTTGTATTTTTTCCAAGCAGACAAACCCTATCATGAGTGTTGTCGTGACCTAGAAACACCTTCCCGAAGATGGGTGACTGCAACCCGTCAGGGGAATAAGCCCTGGCGCTGACCGAAGCACGAACAAGGAGACCCATATAGCACCATCCAGCACCTCAATTACAGAAACAAGTCGTACGACCCTACTAGGCGAGGACGACATGATGGATAGAGGATCGAAAGCATGGTTGACTATCGCAGGGTCGTGAGTCACACATCACTATTAGTCGTTCGAAGTTACTGCATGTATATGGTGTTTAATCATTTGTCCGACAGATGGTGCATCCTATTTGCAACCTTTGGGTGAGCTATTCGTGACTTTGATGTATTCGCGTTATATTCATCTCGTTGTTCCATCTGTTAGATACCTGTACTCTTTTGGTGTCTATCAAGGTAGGATATCAATCATACATGATCCATCATTTCACCGACATTGATCACTGTTTAGATTTCTATACCCGTCATTTTTTATCACACAGCAGTCCTAGCAAAATTGCGTATGGCTCTGAAGCTCTCCAGTCTTTATTTCGTCTGATTTTATTCTACATTTTCGTTTAGATGGATTCCAAGCTTTCAGTTGATGATGCCATTTGCCCTTGGTATCGTATCGGGAAAGTTATTCGATGCAGGGTACTTCCACGCGATTGAAATTACCGGCTCGATCATTTTCACCTTTTTGTATGTTACGATCTCTAGCGTTTTGCCCGTTTCTCATCCTCGTGCTGACTTTGAATCGATTTTAACAGGTTGTTTATGTTGTCTCTCGCTCAGCCGCAGAAGTACTACCAGGTGTTCCTGAGTCAGGGAGTAGGCATGGGGATCGGACTGGGCCTCACCTTCGTCCCGACTGTGAGCATCGTAGTTCATCACTTCAAGCGAAGGAAGGCGCTCGCAACGGGTATTGTCATGAGTGGAAGCTCCCTTGGAGCGGTCATTTTTCCAATTAGTATGTAACCCCTCCAGTCTTTCCTTTTTTCGATCTGAGCTCAACCTTCTTTAACTTAGTGATAAAGTGCGTGGTACCTATCTCATCAAGGATCCTACACAACTGCCGCTAATTTGGTTTATTATGATCTCGCTGAATTAGTAATCTTATCAAAACTCATGGGTTCGGTGATACGGTCAGGGCCAGTGGCTATCTTGTTCTTGGATTCCTTGTCATTGGAAACACGTTGGTTAGGTCAGCGTACAAGAACGTTCAGACAAAGGGGCCAGCGGCGGAAATCAAGGGCTTCTTCTCTGATCCCCAGTACTTGTTGGCCATCTTCGGGTGAGTGAACGGTCACCCGTGCGTGAATAAAGTACTCATCGACACAACAGTGCACTCGTTTCTACATTTGGACTATACTTCCCCTGTATGTTCTCGTTTAAATCTTGAACTATCCCGGGAGTCGACTAACTTTGGTGACTTAGTGATCTACCTTCAGCTGTATGCCATTCAGCATCAAATTGACCCCAACCTGTCTTTTTATTCCGTCAGTACAATCGTTTCAGACCTCTGTTAGCATTGACCTAAATCTCCCCTTTGTACAGATCGCCATCCTGAACGCTTTGAGCTCGATTGGGCGCGTCGGGGCGAATCATCTGGCAGACGTTTACGGACCAATAAACGTGTTCGTACCCTGTACGCTCATCACTGGCGCCTCTATCTTCGCCGTTTTTGGAGTGTAAGTTATGTAGATCCAAGTGTTAGTGATTTTTAATCTCTTGTATTAGACAAGATAAAGGTTCGCTGGTGGCCGTCAGTATTATCTATGGGTTGTTCTCCGGTGCATGTACGTCTCCATCGCCTCCTTAGCCCTTGAGCGTGTGTTCACGACCATCTGATCTCAGGGCTCTCCTTGGCCGTTGCTTCGCTTGCATCACTTTCGCGTCATCCTGGTGAAACGGGGTATGCCTCCACTATTACATTAGACGGTTTCCAGATTAACACTGTCATTCAATCTTTCAGAGCAAGAACGGGACTGGCGCTAGCACTGAGTAGCTTTGGGTCTCTTGGCTCAGCCCCTGTTCAGGGAGCGCTGTTGGGAGACCATTTTGACTGGAAGCGCCCTATCATCTTCTCTGGGGTGAGTCATTTGGTCTGGTTATTCCGGGTCGAATATTCGCTGAACTCGACATTGTGATATATCAAATACAGACATTGGTGATTGCATCGGTCTTTTTTTTTGGTGCCACAAGGACGCTCCTAGTCCAAGAGCGCAAGACACAAAAGATTTAGAGGATATTATGTATCGAGGCTCCGACTAGTATGCGTCGAAATTGCACCATATCCTCTCTATTATCACTCCGGCTCCGACCAGCGACACAATAATTTTGTGAATTCTTTTTCTGTCAGTCTCTTGGGCCATATATATCATAGTTTTCTCGCATAATGTATCCCATTCAAATATAACTTATGAATAATACAAAATCCCTACTTTTACCATGCACCGTTTTTCGACTTGTAAAAGGTTGGACCCGGATTTCGGCAAATGCCGGTTGTGTGTTTGGCAGGCACCGTGTGTTGCCCACGTCTTGCCTGGCTACCATTATGTTCAAACATATTTTCTGAAACCTCATACATTTTCAATGTATTTCCTGAAACTGTCGACTCTGCTTTAGTTTTAGTCCTATAGCCGATCTTTCTACTCCCGAGACTTGCTTTTCCTCTGTTCAATTAGGCTACGTTTTTCGCCATAGTTTCTCTTGGGATATCCTTGTTTGCAATGGTTCTTCCGGAGGATATAGACGGGTTCATATTCTGGCTGATGGGCTGTGATGGACTTGCAGAGAACTGGTTTGGAAGCTGAGCGCTGAATGTTGGTCTTGGAACTGTTTAATAATTATCGCGGTATCTGGCAGTTTATCGATTTTATCCATAATCAAGAGCTGCCCAAGAAACTCGTCTGCTTGAAGCTGGCGCCAGTGGTACATACCTACTCACGGGACGGGAGACGACGACACACGAGGAACTAGGAATGTCTCGCGTTTCGCCGATATTAATAATGTGGTCCTGTTTGGCCGGTCCTGTTTGCATTTAAACCGCGTCGTTGAAAACCTGACTCTTTCTCATCTGTTATTCTGCTTTGACTTGTACCCTTTGAGGACATCGCTCATATCCTTGAACCCGTTCTCCAAGGGCACAAATTTTGTCTGAATAACAGTCCTCTTAGTCTATCTTTATCAACGCGTACTGCATCTCTTTGCCGTTGTGCGCTCCAATGTCCCAGCGCGGTGGCAGTGATTATCGAGGTCAGAGTCGAGGAGGCCCACCCAGTGGGCATGGTGGCTACCAAGGAAGTCCGTCGCGTGGTGGAGGCGGTGGGTACCAGTCCCGAGGAGGTGATCGTGGACGTGGCGACTACCCAAATCGCGATAGCTATGGTGGTGGAAGTCAAGGCGGACACAACCAACAGGGGTATTACGCGCATATATGCTATTTTTTTTACTCTAACTGACATTATTTTGCTCAGAATTTACCGCCCTGGTCCAGTCAACATGGATGCTCGCTTACAAGACGCGTCTCAAGATCAACTTGTGGCTGCTATGGGCCGTCTTGCCATTGCACCGCAAGATCTGCCTTCCAAACCTGGATTTGGTACTGCCGGGAGAGAGATTAAAGTAAGATCAAACTACTTCGCAGTCAGGGTTGGAAAGGGTGTCGTTCTGGAGTACGCCGTAGAAATCTCCCCTGCGACTGCTATACGACGCGTCAAGCGACGCATTTTCCAGCTCGCGGAAGAAAGTCATCAGTGGAAGAGCTATGGTCTGAAGGGTAATGTCGCGCATGATCATTCTGCGAAGCTTGTCTCGGCAAAACCACTTCCTCTGCCCCTCAGTATTCGTGTCCTTCTTTACGACGAGGATGAGCCTGGACCGACCACGAAGTCCAAGGAGTATACCCTGTCCATCACTTATGTTCAGGAAATTGATCTCGAAGGTTTGAAAAGGTATGTATGTTCTCCTATTTAATCTTCCTTACTTTTTACTCATAATGATGTAGCCATGTCTCTGGAGACCTGCGATTTCGCAATCTGGACATTTCATCAAGGTTGGCTGCGTTACAGATTATTCTCGCAGCTCATGCCAATCGCTCGGCTGGTGGAGGCGTCGTGATAGGTCGCAACCGGTTCTTTTTCAAATCTGCAGTGACCCCTTTCGACTTGGGAGGAGGGCTTGAGGCATGGAAGGGTTTTTACTCTTCAGTTCGCCCGGCTCATAACCAGCTTATGGTAAATGTCAACGGTGGGTAATCTCAGCTTCCTTATGACCGTACACTCAAGCATTTCAATAGTCTGCACGACCGCCTTCTACCAAGAGGGGAACCTAGCTGCAGCGATGATGGCATTCCGTAAGGCGAGCTTCGGTGCTCGTATGACCGCCTTCGTCAAAGGTCTTCGCATCAAAACCCACCTTGGTCACAAGAAGACGGTCAAAACGACTGCCAACCTCAATGCTCAACAACACAAATTTTATTGCGACGAGTTGCGCTCTGAGATCTCTGTGGAGGATTACTTCCGAAAGAGTGCGTTGCATTACAATCCCTCTGGATACCGTTATTGATATTAGCTTCGAAGAGTACAACATCAAGCTCATGTACCCAGAGATGCAGCTGGTGGATGTCGGTGCCAAGAAACCGACCCTAATCCCTGCCGAGACATGCACGATCTTGCCCAACCAGCCCTTCAGAGGCAAGCTCACCGATGAGCATACAGCGCAAATGATCCGTGCGGCGGCCAAATCTCCCAACGTCAACGCCTCTAGCATCGAAACAAAGGGCCTGGATTGCTTGGGATTCCGACCTGGTGCATCAGCACAGCTTCAAGCGTTCGGTATCGCTATCAAGAACGAGATGACCGTCGTCCCCGCTCGGATTCTGGACACGCCGAAGGTGCAATATAGAACAAGTATCACTTCTGTGGACGGAAGAGCGAGCTGGAACCTCCAGAACGTCAAATTCAAAAAGGGAGCCACGATCAATAACATGGCTGTTGTCCTCATCAAGGATAACAACAGGGACGAGTTTTCGTCTGCGACAGACCCAGAGCTTATTGAGACAGTACGAAGCTTTATCAAGATGTGTACGGAAAGTGGTATGGCTGCTCAGAGGGTTGATCCTCCTGTAGTGGAGGTCAAACTTCCTTCCAAGAGTCAGAGAGATGTGATTCGGAGCCAGGTCATTTCTACTCTCGATGAATGCATCAGGAAGAATCTTAAGAGTCCTCCTGGTATCTTTCTTGTTATCCTTTCCAACGGTGATAAGCATGTCTATGCTCAGGTCAAGGCGCTTTTTGACATGAGACATGGTATACGTGAGTATTACTTCCACTTGACCTCGGTTTTGTGGCTGATACATTGCTTTGAGCGTCCGTCTGTGTCCAATCGGGTAAAATACGCAAGCAGCAACGTACGTATGACCTTGTATTGGCGCATATACTCCTGTTCTAACTGTTATTTAGCTTCGTACTTCGCCAATGTGGCGCTGAAGTTCAACATGAAGCTTGGGGGTGTCAAGTACGCTTACAAGTCTCCACTCATGTTCGCCTTGCTGACTATATACGCCCCACCTTCAGTCACGTCCTAGAAGATAGTCGAATGAAGGTCATCAGGTCGGAGCCGACGATGATGGTCGGCATTGATGTTACTCACCCTGGACCTGGAAGCGTCAAAGGAACACCGTCTATTGCTGCTGTCGTTGCAAGCATTGATCGTGATCTGGCTCAGTTCCCTGCGAGCCTTAGGATTCAGCAGAGCACTGCAGAGGTAAGCCCCAATTGCGTTTTCTGTTCTCAGTAAAATAACGGGTTGTCGTCGTGTAGATGGTCACCGACCTCGCTGAGATGATGGTGGAACGTCTAACGCTGTTCAGGTCGTGTAACAAGATTCTTCCGACTCGTATCATTGTCTATCGTGATGGTGTTTCAGAAGGACAGTTCAGCATAGTGTTGCCGCTGGCTCGCTCAGAGCGGGCTCCAAGCCGGAGCGGAGCCACCTGGAGCTGAGCTGAGCTGGTGTTCCTGGTTCTCAGCTCCAAAGGGTTCAGCTCATGTGCGAACCCGCTTATCTAACGCTTGAGCGGGTTGAGCTCATGGCTCATGTCCGGTTTTGGAAGTTGGGTCAGACCACATCATGGTCTCGTCATTGGCTGCTGGATTCTGAGTTTCTGTGTGCTGTCCTACAAATAAATTATTTTGTTTCACAACGCTGATAGGCATACCTAGAGTATTCTACTGTCGAATTAAAATTCCAGTTGATTTTCAGGTAGATATTGAATGAATAGTCACTGCTTCGTATGATACTGACCGTGGAAATGATGAGTTGTGATCGAACTTCCCTTTCTCTGCTCTCTCTTGACTACCACAAGCTATCATCATCGTGCACCGTCCTCAGCTGGAATACCAGTCTGAAATCCTCTCCAGTCTCACCACCATCTATATAATATAATACATGAGGCACAATGACTCACATTGAATTTTATTCAACAATAATGCATGCGTAATTTTAATCCTGGTTCCGCCTTTATCATGGCCTCTCCTGACCAGCAACGACAGCCTTATGATCGTTTGTGGACTGATATGGACTTATTGTTATGATACCGACTGTTCTTGAGATCTGGGAGTGTGCTCACTGAGCCTGTTGTGATTGGTTGATTGCTCTGACTCTCATTGCAGGGTAAGGTGCAACGTTTTGTGGTGTAATAGAGATACACAACGCCGCAGGTGAGTTATACGTCCAACTCCATATTTTAGATGTTTCACTAATTCTTTTCAAGTTCCGGCTCCCCGCTCCTCAGAAAAATCCATATTTTCATATCCTTTCTTGTTGTGTGGTCGAATTGTTAGATTACCGACAGCAGCAATGGCCTTCTCTTTGAGGGCATTGGCTACCAACCCTGTTTCGGCCAATGACAACGACATATAAAACATCAATATGCAGTCTGGTAAGGAACTAACGTTTATCCCCTCTTCATCATGCCTCGCGGCACCAGCACATCACGACAAGGACGAGCAACTCGGACACGCCCAGCAACCACAACAGCTCTACCAAATGGTGCAGCACAAATTACATTTCAGGTGCAAGGTACAGGAATATTTCTCATCTGTAATCTATACGAGGCACTTAACTGGCTTTTGTAGCACCCACTAATGCACCGACACCTCAACAACCTCAAAGCCAGACTCACTGTGCTCCCTCCCAATCTCATCTGCAACCATCCGATGTCGGAATCGCAAACGTTTCTGCTCACATCACTCTACCTCCAATGCCAACGACGCCTCACCGAGGAGGTCAAGATGCCAGTGGTATGTTTGTTGTATGATCTCCTCATGATAGCACATTCACGAGCAGTTTTAGGTGATAGCTCAACCATGAACAGCCCAGGCAATATATTCCAGACCGGAAACGATGCACAGTCACGTCCAAACCACCCAAACCGTGTCACCTTTGCCACCACAGACCCTGTCAGCAGCTCAGCCAATACAGCAATCCCCCCAACTCGCAACGCACAGGGTAATCAGATCCAACAGATGACCCCTGCTGCTACCTCCTCTTCACCTCTTCGCTCCCATCGCTCTCCAGGCTCACCAAGGATTGGGCGTCACAGCACACATCATGCATCCTCGTCCTCACCTCGCCGAGCTCAGGCTGCACCTAAGTCAACAGGAGCGAGAGACGTCTGGACATTTTACAAGAAGGTTGGATTGACACGTGAATGCATATTTTGCCAGTACATGATTTCATCATCTCAATATCTATGTTTCATGCTCAATTATTCTATAGGGTCAAGCGCAACGCCTCACCCGTTGACAATGATTCCGATGATGCATTACCTGTAAAGTTTTTTGCACTCGGGACAGGTACGTCGCCGCTACGCAAGCACCTTGCCAAGGAACATCTTGGAGAATGGGTGGACGCTTGTGACAAGTTCAAGATTCCAATCACCATTTCATCTCTGCAAGAGGTCGTCAATGCACATCGCCAAAAGAAAGGGCGTGCGACCACTGATGCTCACAGTGGGCAGCCTCCTAGCCATCAAACCTCATTCTCGCCCGAGGCCTTTCTAGATGCCATCACCGAATTCATTGTCGCTGATGACCAGGTGAGCTTATCTGTCCAGAGTTAAACAGTATTCTCATTTCTCTTTGTCAGTCGCTCAAAGTCATTGATAGTCCATATCTGCGCCGCATCTTTATGATGCTGCGTGAGGATTTATCTGATGCTGACATCCCTCATCGCACCAAGGTCCGTGACCACTTATCAGAGGTCTGGTCGTCACACCTTGAGGAATTGGAGAAAGATATGAAGGTACGCCCTTGTTCTATCATCGGATTATCTCAGCTAAGGTTGGAAATTATTATACTACCAGAATGCTCTTGGAAAGATCTCGACAACAATGGATCTGTGGAGCGACCCAAACTTGATGCCTTTCATGGCGGTGACAGCACATTGGATTGAGGCGAAAACGGTCAACACTCACAATGGCATACAGTACGACTTACAACTGCGCTCTGATTTGATTGGTTTCCATCACGTTCCTGGAACGCACACAGGCGAACACCTGATGCATGCCTTCATATTTGTTCTTGATCGCATTGGCATTTCAGAAAAGGTATATTTAATTATCTTAGCTGTCGACAATGATTATTGACATTGTTTTTGTCTTAGCTTGGCTGGGTAACATTAGATAATGCAAGCAATAATGATACTTTCATGGTGCATCTGGAAGAGGAGATGCTGAGCCGAGACATTCCGTTCGATAGCGTAAAGCGTAGGATTCGGTATGTTATATTTTACATATTCTAATCATTTCACTGACATCTTCATTCATGGCAGGTGCTTCCCGCACATCGTGAACCTTGCATGCAAGGCTGTTCTCGCAGCTATCACCAATATTGATTATGCTGCAGAACAATTCAATGGGCTCAACGCTACACCTCTCGATGACGTCAGCGGAGACCCAATTGCCAAACTTCGGTGCTTGATCCGTATTGTCAGTATATTTTATCTATCAATGTGCAACGAGTATCACTAATATCTAAACCCTTTAGTTTCGTGCATCATCATTACGTCGCTTAGCCTTTAAAGAAGCGGCCAAAGCCAAAAACATCAATCTCCAACTTCTTCGTGATGTCGACACACGTTGGTCCTCCACCTTCTACATGATTTTGCGTGCATTACAGCTTGAAAAGGTATGCGAAATTTCTTTTTCTGAAAGTCAAGTAGCATGCACTTACCGTCACCATCTTTGTAGGTCATAAAGTACATGTTAAATGGGACTGATTCATCAGAACTGCTTCGCCATAATCTCACAGAGAATGATTGGCAGGCACTGACGACGGCGCTGGAGATACTCTTTGTATGTATTTTAGTTTGACTGATATTCTTATTAGTGATCTCAGTGATTTGCACGTTTCCCAACAGGTTCCATTTGACTTTCAGCAGGCACTTTCGACAGAGAAGACCCCAACATTAGGATATGCCATCAAATTCTTCAATGACATGTTTAGCCGCTGGCGTGAACTACAGACAAAGTACCGCAAAGAGGATCCAAATGCCTCTGAGGCTACTGTCATTCAAGATGGCATCGATAAGCTTCAAGACTACTATAACCGCATCGACGATGTCCCTGCTTATGTGATGGCAATGGGTACGTTGAATTCTTTTTTGTTGTGCATCTTATATCGGATCTAATCATTCATGTGTCAGTATTAAACCCAGAACTAAAGCTCACATATTTTGAGAAGTGTGCGCCACATAAAGTCGCTCCAACGAAGCAACTAGTCCTGGAATTGGTTCGTAAACATTTCTCGTGATCTTTTTATGCTGAAATTGACATTACAAACTCTCTCCGTTTCGATGAACTAGCTGTCACCATACTACAATCAACATATCCAGCAAGCCAAGGCACGCAATTCTGATTTACATTCTAATTACTCTGCTCCCACTGCACATCGGTACACACCATCTCGCTCACGCGAACATCCAGGAGTCGCACCCCATCCATTTGCCACCACAGCACGTCTTGCGGCTGTGTTTGGCTCAAGAGCGCCAAGCATATCACAATCACGTGGGGCGCAACAGCAGACAACACAACCTCTTGATCAGGAACTCAACGCTTACCTCCTCGACACATCCTTTAGCACCTCTCAGTCGGCTCTCAGGTTCTGGCAGGTTTGTACACTCTTCATTCGATGATGGCTATAGTTGTGAGATTAACGACAACCTTTCAGGACAATCAACTGCGTTACCCTACCCTATTTCGTGCTGCCCTGGACTACCTCCCCATCCAAGGCTCTGCTGTCCCTTGTGAACGGGTTTTCTCATCAGCTAAGGAGACCATGACAAATCGGCGCAATAATATCGACACACGTTTGATGGAAATACTACAAGTTTTGAAGTTCTCCTTCCGCCAGGGCCGAGGATTGGATTTCTCAGTTGGTAGCTCTTCGCAAGATATATTGGAATACTTAGAGGCAGCTGCAGGGAAGGAAGCCGACTCTTTTCGTGCACATGATGTTGAATCTTTCATAAGTGATCTCGTAGTTGCAGCAGAGCGCCACGGAGAGGACAATGAGTAGACTTGATGTAAATTAGATTATCTTAGTTACTAAAATTGCCTGATATGGACGATTTGTCATGAGCTGTCAGCTAAACCAGCTCAGGTCTGAGCTGATTGGAAACCAGAGCCCTGTTGGTGGCTCCGGAGCTGGCTCCGAGCTGTCAGATCCCTGAGCCGGTGCGAGCGAGCTGGAGCTGAGCTGAGCTGAGCTGCGGCAACACTAGTTCAGCATTGTCGTCGCGGATGAATTAGTCAAGATCAAGAAGTCTTTTAGGAAGTTTGATACGGCAAAGGGAACTTACACTCCCAAGTTGACGATTGTGATTTGTGTAAGGGCTGTATTGGACTCGCCTTGTGGTTCTTCTGACGTCTGTTTATTAGGGGAAACGACATCATACACGATTTTATCCAACGAGAGATGAGGATGCGGATAGGACGAAGAACCCCTTGCCCGGTACTGTTGTCGACCGGGGTGTCACGTCTATTTATCACTTCGATTTTTTCCTTCAAGGTTCGATTTCATCGCTGTCTTCTTTATCGTTTGCTCACGTATTTCATTCACTTAGCGCACGCTGGACTCCAAGGCTCTACCAAGCCGACGCATTACTACGTCGTTCACGACGATTACGGGTTCACGCAAGATGCACTCCAAGGACTGACTAACGACGTCAGCTACCTGTTCGCCCGCGCCACCAAGGCCGTCAGCTTGGTCTCTCCCGCATATTACGCTGACCTTGCATGTGAGCGTGGTCGATGCTATTTGCATCCATTGCTCCAGGGTATTAGTTCGAGTGGTGGATCGGTTACGAGTGGCGGGGAGGAGCAGTATGAGGCGGTTATGAAGGAGGGGGAGGGGCTTTGGGGCGGGGGGGTCAGTGAGAAGTTGAAGGATACGATGTTTTATCTTTGAGGGGAATCTTTTTGGTCTCTCTATTTTTTCATTTTCTTTGGCTTCTTTTGATTCTTTGGTTTGGATGTCAGGCTGGAGGCACGTTTGGGTTATGGATGCTGTTTAGGGTTTGGTCATTGGGGTAGTAGCGCATCGATTTGTATTCCAGAAAATATGTAGTTTTTGTGACTGTTGTAAAGTAGGTAACATGTCGGTGTTATTTTTCAATGTGGAGAAATAACATCACAAATGCCTCCTTGCAATTTTTCGAAGCGCGCGCTTTTATGTTAACTGTTTATGAGTGTCTCGAATCGGTTGAATTCTTTTGAGCGTAAAATATAATAAATCATAAGAGAGTTGACCATAACATACAAGAAATATATCACATGAATGACTGTAGGTAGTAAAGGCGAGTGTAAGTCAAATAGGAAGATGAGAGAGAAGTGAAGCAAGATGAGAGCACAAGCAAAACAAGATGCGAGAACAATTGAAGTAGGATAAGAGCGACTATGATGGGACTATTAGTACATATCAGGTGGGAATAATATCCAGGATAGGCGAACATGAATTTCATCAAGTTCAATCCCTGTATTTACGAGCCAAACCAAATTTTTCTTGGTATTCCTCTGGCGTCGCGAGCTCCGGAAGGAAATGAGGTGGGTTTCCTGAGGTGAACCAAAGGAAGTCGCTCTTAAGGGGTTTAAGTTGATCAGCAGCGATCTCACGAGCCTTGGCCAATTTAAAGCCAGGCACGGAGATAGGCGCTGGGGCTGATGCTGTTACGGTAGGTGCCGTGCCAGTGCCAGTACTGGCGTTGATTCGATTGGCCTTTTTGCCGACGCGGCTGCGAGCCTTTGAAACAGAGGATTGTCGAGAGGAAGGAGTTTTAGACGCTGGAAGTGCACAGGACTGCATGTCGAGAGGACTGGTTGTCTCGTCCTTTGATGCAACGGAACCCTTCCGAGAATACGGTTTCGTCAACCTCCTCTGAGTATGGCAACGAGAGCTGCCCTTGTGCTGGGACGGTGGCGATTTGTCGGTCACACGTACGGTTGCGTCGGTCTCCTGGGTGTAATGATTGATTTCGTTGCTGGAACTGCGATCCATGATTGTGGTAAGAGTGAGCTCTCTTTGCCCCTTCTTATATGTGGGACTCTCCCCAACAATGCGTTCCTTCTGCAAGTTGCGAGCGCTTTGCTATCATTGTACTCCTGACCGTTTTGTCCAAGCGCCCGCACTACCACCAGCCACTGAGAAAGGGGTTGCGAGCGGTTTTGGGGATCAGCCCTCCCCCAGACTTGTTGCTTTTCCGAGATTGATTTCGCCATTATGGGGTAAGTTATTGAGCGACTGGCCTCGCATTGTAGCACTAAAATTACTCGATTCGGTCAATGAAACAGGGTTTTGGCAATCACATCGAACTCAGACATGTGGCAAACCAGCTCGGCGATCTGAACCCATTATAACTTATCGTAATTTTGAATGAGCGACTGGTTTAATGGCTAAATAGATGTATAATTTAATTTAATTTAATTTAATTTATAAAGCTACAAATGACGAATTTAAGGTTCAAATTTCTAGGAATACTCCTGAGGCAGAACCGGGTGGTAAAATAGATGGAGGATATATGTCTTCAAGGTTCCGGATTTTCAAGCCTTATAGATCGTCATGCAGTCCCAATCCCGGATGCCCGCAAAGATTGGAAGAGGGTATGGCACCTTCGAGAGGCTTGAAATTGAGCTCGAGCTCGAAATTTGTTGACCCTTCTTCAAGTTGGTCTTGATAGGGCCCCAAGAATGACTCCAGGTCGAAGTGCTCGGGCTGGGCGTGGAGTAGAGGGGGGTGGTTGGCAGATTTTCTTGATACGGCTTAGAACAAACGGACATGGATTTGGAAACAGTGCGTGCAGATTGTGAGGAAGGCTGTAACGACTGTGGTCTGGTCTCTGGTAGAGTCTTGATCTCGGGCTGCTCAACTTGTGGAGATTGGGCTGGGGTGGGGTGATGTGTTTTATAATGAAGCGCAAACACGTCTGGAGCGAGACATTTAAAACTGCATCCGACTGCTGGGCATGGGATTATCGAGGGGTTGTGCACTGATTGCTCGTGTTGGTCCACGAGTTTCCGCGTTCTCGCTGTGAAGGTGCATCCTGCGAACTTGCACGCGGGGGTCTACATTAAAACATCGGTCAGGCAAGGACACGAAAATGACGATTATTAGTGGACGCACAACCCTCTTTCTCTTTGGCTTCTCAGTAACAGGTTTAGTGGTATCTCTAGGCATTGGTATAGTAGTTGTGATATGAGATGGAGACGTCACAGACGTTGGGGGTTAGGATAGTGATAGCAGTGGTGATAGTTAAAGGTAAAGAAGAGGACCCATCGACGCGTTCTTTTATCAATGCAAACCTTTTTGTATCCCTTAGAGGGGCTAATTGTACTGCCCATCCTTCGCGTTGTCCCAGAAAGAGCAAGGCCCCTTTCATCACCCGCGCCCACAGGGGCCAAATTGCCTAATTGGGTATATGCGACAATTCGTTCACTAGGAAACGCGAGGCGGGATGAAAGGCCAAAGCATTGTCCAAAAAATAATAGAGAGAGCTGTCCCACTCTATGCCTTGCTTTGGTTTACTGCTCTCGTCCCTCTATTATTATGTCTGCGCAAATAGCGAGAGTACATTTTTTTTTTCGAGGTTGTTTCGAAGCTGGATCCGGAACTGTCAAATTTGGGAGGACTCTAACATTGCACGTAATTTAATTCAGCAGGGTATCTTCTACATTCAACAAGCTATTGCAATTGACATCGGGCTAATACAATGTATGTTGAAGGAGGAATACGGAAATCGTTCGACGCAATGACGAGGAATGTCGAGCATAGGAACGAAATTTAAAGCAGCGAAAGGAGAGGAAAGTAAAGACTGACTAACAGTTGGACTGATAAGTACATGAAGAATTGAAAGAGTGACGGTGATCGTGTTTTATTTAAGACGATAGGTTCAGTTGAAATTGGCTATAGAAAAAGAGAGAGGACGTAGTTGAAAGGATGTATGAGTTATATAGGGTCTGAGAAGGAGCGGCGATAAAACAAATTTGAGAAAATAATCAGTGTCCAGCACAAATTTTAAACATGAATCATGGAAGAGACCCAATCAAAATCAACATCCTACCCCAAGTTTGAGGTGGAAGCCATGATTTCAAGACCAAACCAGAAAACATCGGGCTCAATCTCGAAGATGAGAGTCAGGGCTGGGATTAGACGTCGTCCTCCGTATTGTGTCATTTGCGTCTCTCGCCCCGGATTGGGTCAAAACGCAGTGAATGGCGCGGCATTGCCTCCTGTGCTTGCTGAAGCGAAGGGGCGTTCAAAAGTGAAGCGCGGATACCCTTCGGGGTCCTCCGCTCATTTAGGGAGCCCAGGGGCCTAGTCTTAGACCTCTCGCCAGATGCATCCTTGGGCATAACTATGTCAAACAGTACTGTCTTTAGTCGAGGCTGGATTTCAAGAATTAAGGAGAGTTGGAGAGATTTATCAGTTCTTCGGAAGTCGAGAAAAAAAGAGACAGTAGAAGGTTCAAGGGTTTGGTGATGTGGATGATGTAGTAGCAGCCAGCTTTTATACATCCTGTACAAGGAGATGAGGTTTTGTTCAGGCTCCCATTCTATCCTCGTGAATTCTCCTCCTTGGCGACAAGACAAGGTCTCCACCTTTGAAGAGCATAGGCCTTTTAAATACACGTTCACCATCTGTAAACGACTGTTAAGCAAAAAGGGAGCTGGGGTATAAAGGCTGAAGTACACCTACCAATTGCCAACGCCAACACTACACAGGTCTAAAAGGTCAGCTGAGCACGAAAGAGTCGAAAACAAAGCGCAAGATCGCGTTGCACTCAACACTGTTACTCTTAGATCGCCAACCGTGGTCCCCAAAAGTGCAACAAGGTAGATGATATAGGTATGGGCGTTCATACGTACAAGGAGAAAAACGGAAACAAATACACCACGCATCGCAAGCTGGCAATCTACATAGGCATGATGGGAGCGCTGCCCTTCTCTAGTGCTGTTCTTAAGCTGTTGGGATGAGGTTTAGTCAGCATGAAGGTAGAAGTTATGAGGGAAAGAGGATGTGGGTAACAGAAAAAGGACGAGTAAAAAGCGGACAGAAGCTTGGACAGGAAGGGGAGGTAAATGAGGGAAAAATACGAACCTATAGTCATCACCGTTCTGCGTAATGTACCTCACCCAAGGCAACGCCTGATATCCACTCTTCTCTACAATTTTGAGGTATCTGACTTGAATTCCTGATACTGTGAAGTATGGAATCTCGAATTTGACGGTTATGGGTGCGCGTTTTTCAAAGTCTTGTTCTGTGGGCAATATGTCAGTCAAATTGCGAGGAGAACGACACCATCAGGTATGAAAGGAAATAGTGCACTTACCACTCTTCACACTAGGCAAGCCAAAGTGTGCGCGCATCAGGAATTCGCGACTTCCTCCTAGCTGTTTAATTTTCCAGACGAAGGCGGATTTATCTGGGGCGTATTGGACGCTTCCTGTTGAAGCCTACGCAAAAGATATGAGATAAGGCATATTTAGATTTTTTTAAATGGCTGAACTCACTCTGAACTTGGGACTATCCGCATCATCAGGAACAGGGACATAAATCTCTACATTATTCGCCGTACTCCTCCTCTTAAACTGGCCCTTGACCTTGACCATATACTCCACTCTGCTTCCTCTGTGACTCTCCACGGCTGCTTCTACCCAGATGAGGGGTTTAACTGGCGTTGAGAGGCGGTATGACATCAGCTCGAACTCGCCGTCAGGAGGGATGAAAGAGATGGTTCTGTCATTTTCAAATCGTGATAGTCGAACACATTGGTGGAATTTAACGTCTTCCATTTCAATAGCCTTTCCACGTGCAGCTTTTGAGTCGTCATTAGAGGGTATGCAGAGGAAGAAGCAAGAGGAGAACATACTTCGGCCTGTACTTTCAAACATAACTTTATCGTTCAATCCTAACCGCAGTTCTGGCATTCCGGACAGATAACACTTCATCTTGACTGCGCCCAAAATCTCTGATCTTACAACATTTCCATTGGCGTTTACCTAGGGATTAACACGTCGTCATCAATCGCAGCATTCAGGATATGAAGGGTAAATAGACGTACCAGCATATTAACACTCTCAATAACATCCAAGAACACCTCATTCTTCCTATATCTAATCCCTTCCGTTCTCCAGGACACGGCGTTCGTGACCGCCATGGGCGGTCTAACCTGGATCTCCAGCTTGTGTGATTCCTGCGTGATGTATTCCTGCAAGATCTTGCTCTCTGTCGTCTGCGGATATCCAAAGTCCATCATTTCATCCATAAGCTCGTAGATGATAACAAAGTTGTCTCTGATACTCTCTTCCTCGAGTTCTTTGAAATATTCAACAAGGACTTGAACGAGTCGGTGTAGGAAGATAATGATCTCGGATGCGTTGCTGTTGCGTTTTGATAATGCGAGTACTTTTGTGCATGATATCAACATCTTACCATCATAAGTTCACTTGTAGAAGATAAACTCACAATACAGATTTGAGTGTCGGATATGCATATAATTAATTCCTTGGCTGGAGAAACAAGGTGTAACCTGTTGTCCTTCCTCCTCGATCTCAAGAATTTGAGGCAGAAATCGTTCCACGTATGAAGGCGGCACATCGTCCCTGTATGACCTTTGAATCAGGGGTTTCCCTTTGAGATCTAGGATGGCTATGAGACTGGCCATAGGTGCGATGACAATATTATGGCGGAGGAGGAGGTCTTGGTTGAGTGCTATGCGATTCCCGTTGCTCCTGCCTGTTTAGGATTTGGAACTCCGATACCAGGCCCGCTCGGCATCCATCAGTCGAAGACTCAGACAAGACCGCCCCTTGCTCTCAACCTCGACCACGATTGCTTCCAGTGTTCACTACGCTAGTAAACTGACCTTGAAGGTGGTAATTACTGTCTACCTAAAGCGAATTGTCTGTCAGGAAAATAAGAAAGACCACTGGGACATGTATACGTAGCATCTCACTGAGTCTTCGGGTGCGATTTGGAGGGGGAACACTCGAGCCAGATGCTCAAGGTGCGCACTGGGTTATAACAGATATATAGGCGATTTTTGATGGTAAACTTCCCTCCCAGGACTCAAGACTCACCCCAAAAGATCTTTTAGTCCATGTGAAGTTGATCGTGAAACATCTCAGTTTGTGAGCTGCATAACATCTAACATCTGTCGACCACTCACTTCTTCACCAAATGTCAGTGTGTTGTTCTCCGTTTGCATTCTTAGTGTCCATATAACGGGACTATCTCATGACGTCTGTCGGTCCGGAAATGGCCTATTGAATACCGACATGCCGTTCGAAGATCGAAGCGACGGCGGCGTTAACAGCTAACTCGCGAAGGCATTCTGCTTAGAGGAGGCAGTGCACGCGTTTGTAGTGTCCAGACACATGCGAGAGGCGGAGCATCATGTGAGACAGTAATAGGTCTATCAAATGGATTGGTGAGCAGCTTGTTCTCTTATCTGTCTGTTGCTTCAATTGCTACAACATTGCCTCGACTTCTTTAATTCTGGATTCTTATGGATTTGATGCTATTGGCCCCTATTTTACGCGTCAGTAGCTCCTCTCCTTATCGGCGGACGAGTGGAGTCGTCTCATTTATATGTGGGGATGCTGACTTGTGGTCGCATTACTCGTCCCCGTTGTCAGTGAAGAGGTGACGCGACAAATGCAATTTCCTTGGCTGCGAAGGAATAACCTTTGTTGCGAATGTGTTGCTAAATCACCGCTAACACATATTTCGTTCTCAGGTCAAATAATCGTTTATCATCTATCTTCGCGCCCGAGAATGTATTGTGAGGGGGGTGACATCGATTTACACTCCACACTTTTCCTCGTGGTGCAAAGCTCCGATAATTATCTCCCCAGCGATCTCAGAATGAGGTATGTGATTGTATCCCATTTGAGAATCATTTCCGCCGCTTCAGACTTCGAAAATTCCACGGATAATGGGCTTAGCGCCAATTCACAATTCTTTCAACCCCATCTATACGAGTAATACGCAGGTTGGACGCTGAAAATACGTTCCCGTGCTAAATCTTTTCTTCCAGCTCCGACGAGCAAGGTAATAACTTAACCCTCGATCAGCTGCGTGCTAAAGCACCGTATCGTTTGATATTCTTCATGGACGTTGCCTAAATTGTAAAGTGAAATTCAATACCTCTCCCACTTGGAACTATCTTTTTCTCGATATCGCGCCACAGGTGGATCGTATCCAAACGAGCTTCCTGCAAATCCCTATTCAATTGAATACGCCACCATCGTCACCCATATCTCAATACAAGACTCAAATATAATGTATTATATGTCCTAAATGTTTCCACTCCCCGCCTTCCAATAAGGTACAGCGATAGCCGGGTCTTCGATTTTCGCGCTCACCATTCCGTATCTGTTTCATCAATGCTCCTTCCGACCCTGCTTGGAGGCGTGGCAACAGCTTCGCAATGCATTGATACTTCGTTAACCTCTCTCGATTCCTCCCTACTTCAAGTTTACCGCATTTGAACTGCACCATGGAGGTTTATACATATAAACCGATACGCCCGCCCTTGGGCTCGTTCCTGAACTAAAGTCCTGCTTAGCACACCATGCACTGGTACCAAATTTTCTACGACGGCCCTGAATACGAAGAGCGCAAACGACGTGGGGAGATTGAGCCGCCCAATATCTCACTTAAAGATGTTCACGACGCCGTCCCTAGACATCTCCTCGAGCGATCGACCATCACCAGTTTTTGTTACATCGCTCGCCACTTGGCAATAACCTCCATCTTTTTCTATCTTGGGACTCGTATCGATGTCTACGTCGACTGCATAGTCAACTCTACTGCTACTTTCCCTCTTGTTTCTGCGTTATTGACTGGCCTGGTACGCCCAATTTTATGGCTCTTGTACTGGGGATGGCAGGGTTTCGCTTTCGCTGGGATATGGTGTCTGGGTAGGATTATAATTTCTGACTTCCATCATACTTGATACTTAGATGGTTGTGCTCAGGTCACGAAGTGCGCTTGAATTTACCAGCTATGAAGGCCTGGACCCATACTTAACTCGCAGCTTTCATCTTAGGCAGGTCACGGCGCTCTTTCTTCAAAACGATGGGTAAACGACGTGATCGGACTGGTCCTCCACAGCGTCGTTCTAACTCCATACTATTCCTGGCGCGTAACACACGCCACACACCACGTAAGTGTTATTAGTTCATACGCACTCTTTCCATTGGATTCTGCTCCATTTCTGTGCTGCATTAGCCTGTTCATCGTACATTGGTGCTGAACTCCATTCCAGAAATCGACTAACAACCTCGACCGAGATGAGACATACATACCGCCGACGCGTAATGATCTTAGGCTCCCCGATGGAAAGGTGGCGGTTAAGATGGATTACGTTGAGCTGATCGAGGAAACGCCTGCGTTTACGCTTTTCAAGATGTTTATTCGACAGTTTCTGTATGTGTTGATCTTCCCTTTTCTTTTATCCCGTAAGGGGGGTGGATAACCAGCGCTAACGCGTTGCGGTCTGCTTTAGTGGGTTCCAGCTTTATCTTCTGTATGCTCTCTTTGATATCTTGCAAAGGACGTCATTACTTATACTCTTGCGCTCAGACACAATCGTAAAGGGAATCCCAGGTATCCAATCTGGACAAGCGTACGTACTTGCCGTCTCCAATCCCTCGAATCTCATCAGGATTCCAATGTTAATAAACTTTGCAATCCAGCACTACCTCCCATCCTCGAAGCTTTTCCAACCCAAACATCGTAAGTATTCATTCTATTCTCAGCTTCTTATCAGTCGTTATTACCCCCCTGGATTTGAAATGGACGAATCGAGTCTCACCCCTTTCCTTTACTTACCTACAGGGAAGGCGATTATACTTTCGAACGTCTCTATTCTTGTCGTGCTCTGTCTTCTGTTCCTGTTCGCCCGCGCGAAGGGGTGCTGGGAGGTGATAGCGCATTACGTTTTGCCTTGGTTGGCGAGTTCCCCTCTCCCTAACTCCTTCTCTTCGCTGTTTCTGACGCCGTGCACCATTTTCTTCGATGCCGCGCCCTTGCCGTTCCTTAACCCACTTCTAACGGCTCTCGTCCATCCATCCTGTGACCTCACTGTACCCACACAAACCCCAGTTTGCGCACAATTGGTATGTCATTGTCAAAGTTGAAAGCCCCATCCCGACAACTCTCCGAGATATTTTAATGCCGAATTTTGACTGAATTGAAATTGAATTGCTACGTTATTTACAGGATGGTCATGTTCACGTATTTACAGCACAGTGATCCAACAATACCGTATTACCGAGCCGTGAGTTGCCCGTTTGAATCTGATATTTTGGGCTCTAGAGTCAATTTATTTCTGTTCGATACAGAGGCAGTGGACGTTCGCAAGAGGCGCGCTCGCGACTGTAGATCGGCCCCTTTTTGGGTGGGTAGGCCGGGTGCTCTTACACAACGTCAGTACCCTCGTTCCACGTTCACCTACCTGTACTACTACCGGTGATGATTCAAGCACTTTTTCAACCATCGCCCCTTGAATGGAATTCGAGTCGCTTCCACTGTTTCTATTCTCCTTCTCCTTACTTGCTCTAGATCTTCTTCTTTCTTCTCCATCTTCTCTTATTTTCTTATCATCTGCCCTAAATACTCTCCCAGAAATAAACTAACGTTTCCAGATATAGATCAGCACTGATCACGTCGCGCACCACTTGTTCCCAGGTGCCCCATTTTGTGAGAGTTTGTTTCCTTGTCTGTCTTGCTCAACACTGATTGATGGATCGTTCGTTCACCGTTCCTTTTGTTCTGTTTTTGCTTCCCCGACCCCCTTAAAAAATGCATGGCATGGCATGGAATTGCATGCGCGCTCATGCCATGCGCTATTTCTCGACCCGCACCCCGGCGTCTTCGTTTCCCATTTTATCCAGACTACTTGCCTAAAATTACGGAATGCATCAAGCCAGTTTTGGGAGAACACTACGCCTATGATTCGACGGTGCGTGTTTTGTTTTTTGTTATCACGTTTGTATCGAGGGAGAAATTGACGGTTTTTGGGTATATTGCCTTCTGATTATTGATCGAATTTGCACACTGCCGCTGGGTCAACTGGCGAATACTTAACTTGAAACAGCCTGTATTGAAAGCGCTTTGGCGATCGTTCACACAATGCGTGTTTGTGGAGGATGACGGGGATGTGGTGTACTTTAGGAACCAATATGGAGAATCGGTGTTTGAGGATGACGGTGATTCTCAGGTGGGGTTGAAGGAGAATTGAAAGATGAATTAGAACTTTCTTTTTCGCTTGGTCGTTTCTTCTTTCGTTCTTGATCTCTTCATCGCTCCCGTTTGTTCTTTTGTTCGTACATATGGTTATCGCAAGTAGCAGTCGTTTCAGGGAATGAATGTACATCAAGTCAAGTGAAATTAATAATACATAATACGCCCTGTAGCCCGTTCGACTGCTCGAGTCGAGTGGGATCTATAACATTGCTGCTTATTTTTGGGTCATTATCAGGGTAAAGCAGGGTAGGCAGGAGTGGCATGACGTAAATGAAAGAGCTGCGCTGGAGAAATGCGGAAAGAGATTTATTTCTAGCACTGGCAGGCTACTGGAATAAATTGACATATTAACAGTGTGTCAATGTACTATGGTCAGGTCAGGACATGGCGTGTTTTTTTAGATTATTTAAACAGACAGACAGACAGGTTTGTTCTGTTGGAAGGGTCGCGAAAAGTCTCAGGGAAAGGGTGTGGGTCACTCCAATGATGATTCCAATCTAATCTGTAGAAAACCCTGCAGGTGGGTCAAGTTGTCAGGGTGCATGTCAGACGCTCAAGCTTGTGCACCGGCAATACTTAAAGTTTAGTGTTTTTTTTTCTCCCGTCTGGTCATGGCATGATGGAAACATGGACGCTTCCCTGACCCACTTTACTAGCCGGTTATGCCGGTGCTTCGAGGGATACTTACGACCTTGCAACGAGTGGATTCAGGGGCTAAAAATAGGATTGCCGGTGGCATCCCTTGGCCTAGGACCTGGTCGAAGCAAAGAAAGAGTGTTTGCTTCACATACTGACTACGCTTTGATATCTTCTTTCGACTCCAGCGCTTTTGCTTTATCTGTTGCAGTTGGAGCTCTCACGACAAGTAGGAGAGTTGTTATAATTAGCTCTGCTTTCCACCTGAATGAAAAACACGCTACTGTCACGATTTTCTGATATCCACACATTGTTTGTTATTTAATCGCGTCGCGGCTGGACTGAATTGTATCGAAGAAATTTGAATTGCAAAGATTGGGAAGCACGGACTGCCGCTGCCAAGAGTCATATGCACCCATACGTTTAAGTTTTATGTGTGATGTTGTTGTCTTGTCTAGACAG